>JAUIMM010000342.1:782500-995142 GCA_031769625.1 Taudactylus pleione | reverse complement strand
AATAAGATGAGGAGAGGGGTGGTGACAGAAGCCAATAAGATAAGGAGAATAGAGGGGTGGTGACAGAAGCCAATAAGGAGAGTAGAGGGGAGGGGTGGTGACAGAGGCCAATCAGGAGAGAAGAGGGGTGGTGACAGAAGCCAATAAGGAGAGGAGAGGGGAGGTGACAGAAGCCAATAAGAAGAGAAGAGGGGTGGTGACAGAAGCCAATAAGGAGAGGAGAGGGGTGGTGACAGGAGCCAATAAGGAGAGGAGAGGGGAGGGGAAAGAAGCCAATAAGGAGAGGAGAGGGGAGGTGACAGAAGCCAATAAGATGAGGAGAGGGGTGGTGACAGAAGCCAATAAGATAAGGAGAATAGAGGGGTGGTGACAGAAGCCAATAAGAAAAGGAGAGGAAAGGGGAGGTGACAGAAGCCAATAAGATAAGGAGAGGAGAGGGGTGGTGACAGAAGCAAATAAGATAAGGAGAGGAGAGGGGTGGTGACAGAAGCCAATAAGAAAAGGAGAGGAGAGGGGAGGTGACAGAAGCCAATAAGATAAGGAGAGGAGAGGGGTGGTGACAGAAGCCAATAAGGAGAGTAGAGGAGAGGGGTGGTGACAGAAGCCAATAAGGAGAGTAGAGGAGAGGGGTGGTGACAGAAGCTAATAAGGAGAGAAGAGGGGTGGTGACAGAAGCCAATAAGGAGAGAAGAAGGAGAGGGGAGGTGACAGAAGCCAATAAGGAGAGAAGAGGGGTGGTGACAGAAGCCAATAAGGAGAGGAGAGGGGTGGTGACAGGAGCCAATAAGGAGAGGGGAGGTGACAGAAGCCAATAAGGAGAGGAGAGGGGTGGTGACAGAAGTCAATAAGAAAAGGAGAGGAGAGGGGAGGTGACAGAAGCCAATAAGATAAGGAGAGGAGAGGGGTGGTGACAGAAGCCAATGAGGAGAGGAGAGGGGAGGTGACAGAAGCAAATAAGATAAGGAGAGGAGAGGAGTGGTGACAGAAGCCAATAAGGAGAGTAGAGGAGAGGGGTGGTGACAGAAGCCAATAAGGAGAGTAGAGGAGAAGGGTGGTGACAGAAGCCAATAAGATAAGGAGCGGAGAGGGGTGGTGACAGAAGCCAATAAGGAGAGGAGAGGAGAGGGGTGGTGACAGAAGCCAATGAGGAGAGGAGAGGGGAGGTGACAGAAGCCAATGAGGAGAGGAATGGGATGGTGACAGAAGCCAATGAGGAGAGGAGAGGGGTGGTGACAGAAGCCAATGAGGACAGGAGAGGGGTGGTGACAGAAGCCAATAAGGAGAGGAGAGGGGTGGTGACAGAAGCCAATAAGATAAGGAGAGGAGAGGGGTGGTGACAGAAGCCAATAAGGAGAGTAGAGGAGAGGAGTGGTGACAGAAGCCAATAAGGAGAGTAGATGAGAGGGGTGGTGACATAAGCCAATAAGGAGAGGAGAGGGGTGGTGACAGAAGCCAATAAGATAAGGAGAGGAGAGGGGTGGTGACAGAAGCCAATAAGGAGAGGAGAGGAGAGGGGTGGTGACAGAAGCCAATGAGGAGAGGAGAGGGGAGGTGACAGAAGCCAATAAGGAGAGGAGAGGGGTGGTGACAGAAGCCGATGAGGAGAGGAGAGGGGAGGTGACAGAAGCCAATAAGGAGAGGAGAGGGGTGGTGACAGAAGCCAATGAGGAGAGGAGAGGGGTGGTGACAGAAGCCAATGAGGAGAGGAGAGCGGTGGTGACAGAAGCCAATAAGGAAAGGAGAGGGGAGGTGACAGAAGCAAATAAGATAAGGAGAGGAGAGGAGTGGTGACAGAAGCCAATAAGGAGAGTAGAGGAGAGGGGTGGTGACAGAAGCCAATAAGGAGAGTAGAGGAGAAGGGTGGTGACAGAAGCCAATAAGGAGAGGAGAAGGGTGGTGACAGAAGCCAATAAGATAAGGAGAGGAGAGGGGTGGTGACAGAAGCCAATAAGGAGAGGAGAGGGGTGGTGACAGAAGCCAATGAGGAGAGGAGAGGGGAGGTGACAGAAGCCAATGAGGAGAGGAATCGGATGGTGACAGAAGCCAATGAGGAGAGGAGAGGGGTGGTGACAGAAGCCAATGAGGAGAGCAGAGGGGTGGTGACAGATGCCAATAAGGAGAGGAGAGGGGTGGTGACAGAAGCCAATAAGATAAGGAGAGGAGAGGGGTGGTGACAGAAGCCAATAAGGAGAGTAGAGGAGAGGAGTGGTGACAGAAGCCAATAAGGAGAGTAGATGAGAGGGGTGGTGACATAAGCCAATAAGGAGAGGAGAGGGGTGGTGACAGAAGCCAATAAGATAAGGAGAGGAGAGGGGTGGTGACAGAAGCCAATAAGGAGAGGAGAGGAGAGGGGTGGTGACAGAAGCCAATGAGGAGAGGAGAGGGGAGGTGACAGAAGCCAATAAGGAGAGGAGAGGGGTGGTGACAGAAGCCAATGAGGAGAGGAGAGGGGAGGTGACAGAAGCCAATGAGGAGAGGAGAGGGGTGGTGACAGAAGACAATGAGGAGAGGAGAGGGGTGGTGACAGAATCCAATGAGGAGAGGAGAGCGGTGGTGACAGAAGCCAATAAGGAGAGGAGAGGGGAGGTGACAGAAGCATATAAGATAAGGAGAGGAGAGGAGTGGTGACAGAAGCCAATATGGAGAGTAGAGGAGAGGGGTGGTGACAGAAGCCAATAAGGAGAGTAGAGGAGAGGGGTGGTGACAGAAGCCAATAAGGAGAGGAGAAGGGTGGTGACAGAAGCCAATAAGATAAGGAGAGGAGAGGGGTGGTGACAGAAGCCAATAAGGAGAGGAGAGGGGTGGGGACAGAAGCCAATGAGGAGAGGAGAGGGGAGGTGACAGAAGCCAATGAGGAGAGGAATGGGATGGTGACAGAAGCCAATGAGGAGAGGAGAGGGGTGGTGACAGAAGCCAATGAGGAGAGGAGAGGGGTGGTGACAGAAGCCAATAAGGAGAGGAGAGGGGTGGTGACAGAAGCCAATAAGATAAGGAGAGGAGAGGGGTGGTGACAGAAGCCAATAAGGAGAGTAGAGGAGAGGAGAGGTGACAGAAGCCAATAAGGAGAGTAGATGAGAGGGCTGGTGACATAAGCCAATAAGGAGAGGAGAGGGGTGGTGACAGAAGCCAATAAGATAAGGAGAGGAGAGGGGTGGTGACAGAAGCCAATAAGGAGAGGAGAGGAGAGGGGTGGTGACAGAAGCCAATGAGGAGAGGAGAGGGGTGGTGACAGAAGCCAATGAGGAGAGGAGAGGGGTGGTGACAGAAGCCAATGAGGAGAGGAAAGCGGTGGTGACAGAAGCCAATAAGGAGAGGAGAGGGGTGGTGACAGAAGCCAATGAGGAGAGGAGAGGGGTGGTGACAAAAGCCAATGAGGAGAGGAAAGCGGTGGTGACAGAAGCCAATAAGGAGAGGAGAGGGGTGGTGACAGAAGCCAATAAGGAAAGGAGAGGGGAGGTGACAGAAGCCAATAAGGAGAGGAGAGGGGTGGTGACAGAAGCCAATAAGATAAGGAGAATAGAGGGGTGGTGACAGAAGCCAATAAGAAAAGGAGAGGAAAGGGGAGGTGACAGAAGCCAATAAGATAAGGAGAGGAGAGGGGTGGTGACAGAAGCAAATAAGATAGGGAGAGGAGAGGGGTGGTGATAGAAGCCAATAAGAAAAGGAGAGGAGAGGGGAGGTGACAGAAGCCAATAAGATAAGGAGAGGAGAGGGGTGGTGACAGAAGCCAATGAGGAGAGGAGAGGGGAGGTGACAGAAGCCAATAAGATAAGGAGAGGAGAGGAGTGGTGACAGAAGCCAATAAGGAGAGTAGAGGAGAGGGGTGGTGACAGAAGCCAATAAGGAGAGTAGAGGGGAGGGGTGGTGACAGAGGCCAATAAGGAGAGAAGAGGGGTGGTGACAGAAGCCAATAAGGAGAGGAGAGGGGAGGTGACAGAAGCCAATAAGAAGAGAAGAGGGGAGGTGACAGAAGCCAATAAGGAGAGGAGAGGGGTGGTGACAGGAGCCAATAAGGAGAGGAGTGGGGAGGGGAAAGAAGCCAATAAGGAGAGGAGAGGGGAGGTGACAGAAGCCAATAAGATGAGGAGAGGGGTGGTGACAGAAGCCAATAAGATAAGGAGAAGAGAGGGGTGGTGACTGAAGCCAATAAGAAAAGGAGAGGAAAGGGGAGGTGACAGAAGCCAATAAGATAAGGAGGGGAGAGGAGTGGTGACAGAAGCCAATAAGATAAGGAGAGGAGAGGGGTGGTGACAGAAGCCAATAAGAAAAGGAGAGGAGAGGGGAGGTGACAGAAGCCAATAAGATAAGGAGAGGAGAGGGGTGGTGACAGAAGCCAATGAGGAGAGGAGAGGGGAGGTGACAGAAGCCAATAAGATAAAGAGAGGAGAGGAGTGGTGACAGAAGCCAATAAGGAGAGTAGAGGAGAGGGGTGGTGACAGAAGCCAATAAGGAGAGTAGAGGAGAGGGGTGGTGACAGAAGCCAATAAGGAGAGAAGAGGGGTGGTGACAGAAGCCAATAAGGAGAGAAGAGGGAGAGGGGAGGTGACAGAAGCCAATAAGGAGAGAAGAGGGGTGGTGACAGAAGCCAATAAGGAGAGGAGAGGGGTGGTGACAGGAGCCAATAAGGAGAGGGGAGGTGACAGAAGCCAATAAGGAGAGGAGAGGGGTGGTGACAGAAGTCAATAAGAAAAGGAGAGGAGAGGGGAGGTGACAGAAGCCAATAAGATAAGGAGAGGAGAGGGGTGGTGACAGAAGCCAATGAGGAGAGGAGAGGGGAGGTGACAGAAGCAAATAAGATAAGGAGAGGAGAGGAGTGGTGACAGAAGCCAATAAGGAGAGTAGAGGAGAGGGTTGGTGACAGAAGCCAATAAGGAGAGTAGAGGAGAAGGGTGGTGACAGAAGCCAATAAGATAAGGAGAGGAGAGGGGTGGTGACAGAAGCCAATAAGGAGAGGAGAGGAGAGGGGTGGTGACAGAAGCCAATGAGGAGAGGAGAGGGGAGGTGACAGAAGCCAATGAGGAGAGGAATGGGATGGTGACAGAAGCCAATGAGGAGAGGAGAGGGGTGGTGACAGAAGCCAATGAGGAGAGGAGAGGGGTGGTGACAGAAGCCAATAAGGAGAGGAGAGGGGTGGTGACAGAAGCCAATAAGATAAGGAGAGGAGAGGGGTGGTGACAGAAGCCAATAAGGAGAGTAGAGGAGAGGAGTGGTGACAGAAGCCAATAAGGAGAGTAGATGAGAGGGGTGGTGACATAAGCCAATAAGGAGAGGAGAGGGGTGGTGACAGAAGCCAATAAGATAAGGAGAGGAGAGGGGTGGTGACAGAAGCCATTAAGGAGAGGAGAGGAGAGGGGTGGTGACAGAAGCCAATGAGGAGAGGAGAGGGGAGGTGACAGAAGCCAATAAGGAGAGGAGAGGGGAGGTGACAGAAGCCAATGAGGAGAGGAGAGGGGAGGTGACAGAAGCCAATAAGGAGAGGAGAGGTGTGGTGACAGAAGCAAATGAGGAGAGGAGAGGGGTGGTGACAGAAGCCAATGAGGAGAGGAGACCGGTGGTGACAGAAGCCAATAAGGAGAGGAGAGGGGAGGTGACAGAAGCCAATAAGAAGAGAAGAGGGGTGGTGACAGAAGCCAATAAGGAGAGGAGAGGGGTGGTGACAGGAGCCAATAAGGAGAGGAGAGGGGAGGGGAAAGAAGCCAATAAGGAGAGGAGAGGGGAGGTGACAGAAGCCAATAAGATGAGGAGAGGGGTGGTGACAGAAGCCAATAAGATAAGGAGAATAGAGGGGTGGTGACAGAAGCCAATAAGGAGAGTAGAGGGGAGGGGTGGTGACAGAGGCCAATCAGGAGAGAAGAGGGGTGGTGACAGAAGCCAATAAGATGAGGAGAGGGGTGGTGACAGAAGCCAATAAGATAAGGAGAATAGAGGGGTGGTGACAGAAGCCAATAAGGAGAGTAGAGGGGAGGGGTGGTGACAGAGGCCAATCAGGAGAGAAGAGGGGTGGTGACAGAAGCCAATAAGGAGAGGAGAGGGGAGGTGACAGAAGCCAATAAGAAGAGAAGAGGGGTGGTGACAGAAGCCAATAAGGAGAGGAGAGGGGTGGTGACAGGAGCCAATAAGGAGAGGAGAGGGGAGGGGAAAGAAGCCAATAAGGAGAGGAGAGGGGAGGTGACAGAAGCCAATAAGATGAGGAGAGGGGTGGTGACAGAAGCCAATAAGATAAGGAGAATAGAGGGGTGGTGACAGAAGCCAATAAGAAAAGGAGAGGAAAGGGGAGGTGACAGAAGCCAATAAGATAAGGAGAGGAGAGGGGTGGTGACAGAAGCAAATAAGATAAGGAGAGGAGAGGGGTGGTGACAGAAGCCAATAAGAAAAGGAGAGGAGAGGGGAGGTGACAGAAGCCAATAAGATAAGGAGAGGAGAGGGGTGGTGACAGAAGCCAATAAGGAGAGTAGAGGAGAGGGGTGGTGACAGAAGCCAATAAGGAGAGTAGAGGAGAGGGGTGGTGACAGAAGCTAATAAGGAGAGAAGAGGGGTGGTGACAGAAGCCAATAAGGAGAGAAGAAGGAGAGGGGAGGTGACAGAAGCCAATAAGGAGAGAAGAGGGGTGGTGACAGAAGCCAATAAGGAGAGGAGAGGGGTGGTGACAGGAGCCAATAAGGAGAGGGGAGGTGACAGAAGCCAATAAGGAGAGGAGAGGGGTGGTGACAGAAGTCAATAAGAAAAGGAGAGGAGAGGGGAGGTGACAGAAGCCAATAAGATAAGGAGAGGAGAGGGGTGGTGACAGAAGCCAATGAGGAGAGGAGAGGGGAGGTGACAGAAGCAAATAAGATAAGGAGAGGAGAGGAGTGGTGACAGAAGCCAATAAGGAGAGTAGAGGAGAGGGGTGGTGACAGAAGCCAATAAGGAGAGTAGAGGAGAAGGGTGGTGACAGAAGCCAATAAGATAAGGAGCGGAGAGGGGTGGTGACAGAAGCCAATAAGGAGAGGAGAGGAGAGGGGTGGTGACAGAAGCCAATGAGGAGAGGAGAGGGGAGGTGACAGAAGCCAATGAGGAGAGGAATGGGATGGTGACAGAAGCCAATGAGGAGAGGAGAGGGGTGGTGACAGAAGCCAATGAGGACAGGAGAGGGGTGGTGACAGAAGCCAATAAGGAGAGGAGAGGGGTGGTGACAGAAGCCAATAAGATAAGGAGAGGAGAGGGGTGGTGACAGAAGCCAATAAGGAGAGTAGAGGAGAGGAGTGGTGACAGAAGCCAATAAGGAGAGTAGATGAGAGGGGTGGTGACATAAGCCAATAAGGAGAGGAGAGGGGTGGTGACAGAAGCCAATAAGATAAGGAGAGGAGAGGGGTGGTGACAGAAGCCAATAAGGAGAGGAGAGGAGAGGGGTGGTGACAGAAGCCAATGAGGAGAGGAGAGGGGAGGTGACAGAAGCCAATAAGGAGAGGAGAGGGGTGGTGACAGAAGCCGATGAGGAGAGGAGAGGGGAGGTGACAGAAGCCAATAAGGAGAGGAGAGGGGTGGTGACAGAAGCCAATGAGGAGAGGAGAGGGGTGGTGACAGAAGCCAATGAGGAGAGGAGAGCGGTGGTGACAGAAGCCAATAAGGAAAGGAGAGGGGAGGTGACAGAAGCAAATAAGATAAGGAGAGGAGAGGAGTGGTGACAGAAGCCAATAAGGAGAGTAGAGGAGAGGGGTGGTGACAGAAGCCAATAAGGAGAGTAGAGGAGAAGGGTGGTGACAGAAGCCAATAAGGAGAGGAGAAGGGTGGTGACAGAAGCCAATAAGATAAGGAGAGGAGAGGGGTGGTGACAGAAGCCAATAAGGAGAGGAGAGGGGTGGTGACAGAAGCCAATGAGGAGAGGAGAGGGGAGGTGACAGAAGCCAATGAGGAGAGGAATCGGATGGTGACAGAAGCCAATGAGGAGAGGAGAGGGGTGGTGACAGAAGCCAATGAGGAGAGCAGAGGGGTGGTGACAGATGCCAATAAGGAGAGGAGAGGGGTGGTGACAGAAGCCAATAAGATAAGGAGAGGAGAGGGGTGGTGACAGAAGCCAATAAGGAGAGTAGAGGAGAGGAGTGGTGACAGAAGCCAATAAGGAGAGTAGATGAGAGGGGTGGTGACATAAGCCAATAAGGAGAGGAGAGGGGTGGTGACAGAAGCCAATAAGATAAGGAGAGGAGAGGGGTGGTGACAGAAGCCAATAAGGAGAGGAGAGGAGAGGGGTGGTGACAGAAGCCAATGAGGAGAGGAGAGGGGAGGTGACAGAAGCCAATAAGGAGAGGAGAGGGGTGGTGACAGAAGCCAATGAGGAGAGGAGAGGGGAGGTGACAGAAGCCAATGAGGAGAGGAGAGGGGTGGTGACAGAAGACAATGAGGAGAGGAGAGGGGTGGTGACAGAATCCAATGAGGAGAGGAGAGCGGTGGTGACAGAAGCCAATAAGGAGAGGAGAGGGGAGGTGACAGAAGCATATAAGATAAGGAGAGGAGAGGAGTGGTGACAGAAGCCAATATGGAGAGTAGAGGAGAGGGGTGGTGACAGAAGCCAATAAGGAGAGTAGAGGAGAGGGGTGGTGACAGAAGCCAATAAGGAGAGGAGAAGGGTGGTGACAGAAGCCAATAAGATAAGGAGAGGAGAGGGGTGGTGACAGAAGCCAATAAGGAGAGGAGAGGGGTGGGGACAGAAGCCAATGAGGAGAGGAGAGGGGAGGTGACAGAAGCCAATGAGGAGAGGAATGGGATGGTGACAGAAGCCAATGAGGAGAGGAGAGGGGTGGTGACAGAAGCCAATGAGGAGAGGAGAGGGGTGGTGACAGAAGCCAATAAGGAGAGGAGAGGGGTGGTGACAGAAGCCAATAAGATAAGGAGAGGAGAGGGGTGGTGACAGAAGCCAATAAGGAGAGTAGAGGAGAGGAGAGGTGACAGAAGCCAATAAGGAGAGTAGATGAGAGGGCTGGTGACATAAGCCAATAAGGAGAGGAGAGGGGTGGTGACAGAAGCCAATAAGATAAGGAGAGGAGAGGGGTGGTGACAGAAGCCAATAAGGAGAGGAGAGGAGAGGGGTGGTGACAGAAGCCAATGAGGAGAGGAGAGGGGTGGTGACAGAAGCCAATGAGGAGAGGAGAGGGGTGGTGACAGAAGCCAATGAGGAGAGGAAAGCGGTGGTGACAGAAGCCAATAAGGAGAGGAGAGGGGTGGTGACAGAAGCCAATGAGGAGAGGAGAGGGGTGGTGACAAAAGCCAATGAGGAGAGGAAAGCGGTGGTGACAGAAGCCAATAAGGAGAGGAGAGGGGTGGTGACAGAAGCCAATAAGGAAAGGAGAGGGGAGGTGACAGAAGCCAATAAGGAGAGGAGAGGGGTGGTGACAGAAGCCAATAAGATAAGGAGAATAGAGGGGTGGTGACAGAAGCCAATAAGAAAAGGAGAGGAAAGGGGAGGTGACAGAAGCCAATAAGATAAGGAGAGGAGAGGGGTGGTGACAGAAGCAAATAAGATAGGGAGAGGAGAGGGGTGGTGATAGAAGCCAATAAGAAAAGGAGAGGAGAGGGGAGGTGACAGAAGCCAATAAGATAAGGAGAGGAGAGGGGTGGTGACAGAAGCCAATGAGGAGAGGAGAGGGGAGGTGACAGAAGCCAATAAGATAAGGAGAGGAGAGGAGTGGTGACAGAAGCCAATAAGGAGAGTAGAGGAGAGGGGTGGTGACAGAAGCCAATAAGGAGAGTAGAGGGGAGGGGTGGTGACAGAGGCCAATAAGGAGAGAAGAGGGGTGGTGACAGAAGCCAATAAGGAGAGGAGAGGGGAGGTGACAGAAGCCAATAAGAAGAGAAGAGGGGAGGTGACAGAAGCCAATAAGGAGAGGAGAGGGGTGGTGACAGGAGCCAATAAGGAGAGGAGTGGGGAGGGGAAAGAAGCCAATAAGGAGAGGAGAGGGGAGGTGACAGAAGCCAATAAGATGAGGAGAGGGGTGGTGACAGAAGCCAATAAGATAAGGAGAATAGAGGGGTGGTGACAGAAGCCAATAAGAAAAGGAGAGGAAAGGGGAGGTGACAGAAGCCAATAAGATAAGGAGAGGAGAGGGGTGGTGACAGAAGCAAATAAGATAAGGAGAGGAGAGGGGTGGTGACAGAAGCCAATAAGAAAAGGAGAGGAGAGGGGAGGTGACAGAAGCCAATAAGATAAGGAGAGGAGAGGGGTGGTGACAGAAGCCAATGAGGAGAGGAGAGGGGAGGTGACAGAAGCCAATAAGATAAGGAGAGGAGAGGAGTGGTGACAGAAGCCAATAAGGAGAGTTGAGGAGAGGGGTGGTGACAGAAGCCAATAAGGAGAGTAGAGGGGAGGGGTGGTGACAGAGGCCAATAAGGAGAGAAGAGGGGTGGTGACAGAAGCCAATAAGGAGAGGAGAGGGGAGGTGACAGAAGCCAATAAGAAGAGAAGAGGGGTGGTGACAGAAGCCAATAAGGAGAGGAGAGGGGTGGTGACAGGAGCCAATAAGGAGAGGAGAGGGGAGGGGAAAGAAGCCAATAAGGAGAGGAGAGGGGAGGTGACAGAAGCCAATAAGATGAGGAGAGAGGTGGTGACAGAAGCCAATACGATAAGGAGAAGGGAGGGGTGGTAACTGAAGCCAATAAGAAAAGGAGAGGAAAGGGGAGGTGACAGAAGCCAATAAGATAAGGAGGGGAGAGGAGTGGTGACAGAAGCCAATAAGATAAGGAGAGGAGAGGGGTGGTGACAGAAGCCAATAAGAAAAGGAGAGGAGAGGGGAGGTGACAGAAGCCAATAAGATAAGGAGAGGAGAGGGGTGTTGACAGAAGCCAATGAGGAGAGGAGAGGGGAGGTAACAGAAGCCAATAAGATAAAGAGAGGAGAGGAGTGGTGACAGAAGCCAATAAGGAGAGTAGAGGAGAGGGGTGGTGACAGAAGCCAATACGGAGAGTAGAGGAGAGGGGTGGTGACAGAAGCCAATAAGGAGAGAAGAGGGGTGGTGACAGAAGTCAATAAGGAGAGAAGAGGGAGAGGGGAGGTGACAGAAGCCAATAAGGAGAGAAGAGGGGTGGTGACAGAAGCCAATAAGGAGAGGAGAGGGGTGGTGACAGGAGCCAATAAGGAGAGGGGAGGTGACAGAAGCCAATAAGGAGAGGAGAGGGGTGGTGACAGAAGTCAATAAGAAAAGGAGAGGAGAGGGGAGGTGACAGAAGCCAATAAGATAAGGAGAGGAGAGGGGTGGTGACAGAAGCCAATGTGGAGAGGAGAGGGGAGGTGACAGAAGCAAATAAGATAAGGAGAGGAGAGGAGTGGTGACAGAAGCCAATAAGGAGAGTAGAGTAGAGGGGTGGTGACAGAAGCCAATAAGGAGAGTAGAGGAGAAGGGTGGTGACAGAAGCCAATAAGATAAGGAGAGGAGAGGGGTGGTGACAGAAGCCAATAAGGAGAGGAGAGGAGAGGGGTGGTGACAGAAGCCAATGAGGAGAGGAGAGGGGAGGTGACAGAAGCCAATGAGGAGAGGAATGGGATGGTGACAGAAGCCAATGAGGAGAAGAGAGGGGTGGTGACAGAAGCCAATAATGAGAGGAGAGGGGTGGTGACAGAAGCCAATAAGATAAGGAGAGGAGAGGGGTGGTGACAGAAGCCAATAAGGAGAGTAGAGGAGAGGAGTGGTGATAGAAGCCAATAAGGAGAGTAGATGAGAGGGGTGGTGACATAAGCCAATAAGGAGAGGAGAGGGGTGGTGACAGAAGCCAATAAGATAAGGAGAGGAGAGGGGTGGTGACAGAAGCCAATAAGGAGAGGAGAGGAGAGGGGTGGTGACAGAAGCCAATGAGGAGAGGAGAGGGGAGGTGACAGAAGCCAATAACGAGAGGAGAGGAATGGTGACATAAGCCAATGAGGAGAGGAGAGGGGTGGTGACAGAAGCCAATGAGGAGAGGAGAGGGGTGGTGACAGAAGCCAATAAGGAGAGGAGAGGGGTGGTGACAGAAGCCAATAAGGAGAGGAGAGGGGAGGTGACAGAAGCCAATAAGGAGAGGAGAGGGGTGGTGACAGAAGCCAATAAGATAAGGAGAATAGAGGGGTGGTCACAGAAGCCAATAAGAAAAGGAGAGGAAAGGGGAGGTGACAGAAGCCAATAAGATAAGGAGAGGAGAGGGGTGGTGACAGAAGCAAATAAGATAAGGAGAGGAGAGGGGTGGTGACAGAAGCCAATAAGAAAAGGAGAGGAGAGGGGAGGTGACAGAAGCCAATAAGATAAGGAGAGGAGAGGGGTGGTGACAGAAGCCAATGAGGAGAGGAGAGGGGAGGTGACAGAAGCCAATAAGATAAGGAGAGGAGAGGAGTGGTGACAGAAGCCAATAAGGAGAGTAGAGGAGAGGGGTGGTGACAGAAGCCAATAAGGAGAGTAGAGGGGAGGGGGGGTGACAGAAGCCAATAAGGAGAGAAGAGGGGTGGTGACAGAAGCCAATAAGGAGAGGAGAGGGGAGGTGACAGAAGCCAATAAGAAGAGAAGAGGGGTGGTGACAGAAGCCAATAAGGAGAGGAGAGGGGTGGTGACAGGAGCCAATAAGGAGAGGAGAGGGGAGGGGACAGAAGCCAATAAGGAGAGGACAGGGGAGGTGACAGAAGCCAATAAGATGAGGAGAGGGGTGGTCACAGAAACCAATAAGAAAAGGAGATTAGAGGGGAGGTTACAGAAGCCAATAAGATAAGGAGAGGAGAGGGGTGGTGACAGAAGCCAATGAGGAGAGGAGAGGAGTGGTGACAGAAGCCAATATGGAGAGTAGAGGAGAGGGGTGGTGACAGAAGCCAATAAGGAGAGTAGAGGAGAGGGGTGGTGACAGAAGCCAATGAGGAGAGGAGAGGGGTGGTGACAGAAGCCAATACGGAGAGGAGAGGGGTGGTGACAGAAGCCAATAAGATAAGGAGAGGAGAGGGGTGGTGACAGAAGCCAATGAGGAGAGGAGAGGGGTGGTGACAGAAGCCAATAAGGAGAGGAGAGGGGTGGTGACAGAAGCCAATAAGATAAGGAGAGGAGAGGGGTGGTGACAGAAGCCAATAAGGAGAGTAGAGGAGTGTTGACAGAAGCCAATAAGGAGAGTAGATGAGAGGGGTGGTGACATAAGCCAATAAGGAGAGGAGAGGGGTGGTGACAGAAGCCAATAAGATAAGGAGAGGAGAGGGGTGGTGACAGAAGCCAATAAGGAGTGGAGAGGGGTGGAGACAGATGCCAATGAGGAGAGGAGAGGGGAGGTTACAGAAGCCAATAAGGTGAGGAGAGGGGTGGTGACAGAAGCCAATGAGGAGAGGAGAGGGGTGGTGACAGAAGCCAATGAGGAGAGGAGAGCGGTGGTGACAGAAGCCAATAAGGAGAGGAGAGGAGTGGTGACAGAAGCCAATAAGGAGAGGAGAGGGGAGGTGACAGAAGCCAATAAGGAGAGGAGAGGGGTGGTGACAGAAGCCAATAAGATAAGGAGAATAGAGGGGTCGTGACAGAAGCCAATAAGAAAAGGAGAGGAAAGGGGTGGTGACAGAAGCCAATAAGAAAAGGAGAGGAGAGGGGAGGTGACAGAAGCCAATAAGATAAGGAGAGGAGAGGGGTGGTGACAGAATCCAATGAGGAGAGGAGAGGGGAGGTGACAGAAGCCAATAAGATAAGGAGAGGAGTGGTGACAGAAGCCAATAAGGAGAGTAGAGGAGAGGGGTGGTGACAGAAGCCAATAAAGAGAGTAGAGGAGAGGGGTGGTGACAGAAGCCAAAAAGGAGAGAAGAGGGGTGGTGACAGAAGCCAATAAGGAGAGAAGAGGGAGAGGGGAGGTGACAGAAGCCAATAAGGAGAGAAGAGGGGTGGTGACAGAAGCCAATAAGGAGATGAGAGGGGTGGTGACAGGAGCCAATAATGAAAGGAGAGGGGAGGTGACAAAAGCCAATAAGGAGAGTTGAGGGGAGGTGACAGAAGCCAATAAGATAAGGAGAGGAGAGGGGTGGTGACAGAAGCCAATAAGAAAAGGAGAGGAGAGGGGAGGTGACAGAAGCCAATAAGATAAGGAGAGGAGAGGGGTGGTGACAGAAGCCAATGAGGAGAGGAGAGGAGTGGTGACAGAAGCCAATAAGGAGAGTAGAGGAGAGGGGTGGTGACAGAAGCCAATAAGGAGAGTAGAGGAGAGGGGTGGTGACAGAAGCCAATAAGAAAAAGAGAAGAGAGGGGAGGTGACAGAAGCCAATGAGGAGAGGGGTGGTGACAGAAGCCAATAAGGAGAGGAGAGGAGAGGGGTGGTGACAGAAGCCAATGAGGAGAGGAGAGGGGAGGTGACAGAAGCCAATGAGGAGAGGAGAGGGGAGGTGACAGAAGCCAATGAGGAGAGGAGAGGGGTGGTGACAGAAGCCAATGAGGAGAGGAGAGGGGAGGTGACAGAAGCCAATAAGTAGAGTAGAGGGGTGGTTACAGAAGCCAAAAAGAAGATAAGAGGGGTGGTGACAGAAGCCAATAAGGAGAGGAGAGGGGTGGTGACAGAAGCCAATAAGAAAAGGAGAGGAGAGGGGTGGTGACAGAAGCCAATAAGAAAAGGACAGGAGAAGAGTGATGACAGAAGCCAATAAGGAGAGGAGAGGGGTGGTGACTGAAGCCAATAAGATAAGGAGAGGAGAGGGGAGGAGACAGAAGCCAATAAGGAAAGAAGAGGGGAAGTGACAGAAGCCAATAAGGAGAGGAGAGGGGTGGTGACAGAAGCCAATAAGGAAAGGAGAGGGGTGGTGACAGTAGCCAATAAGGTGAGGAGAGGAGAGGGGTGGTGACAGAAGCAAATAAGATAAGGAGAGGAGAGGGGTGGTGACAGAAGCCAATAAGAAAAGGAGAGGAGAGGGGAGGTGACAGAAGCCAATAAGATAAGGAGAGGAGAGGGGTGGTGACAGAAGCCAATGAGGAGAGGAGAGGGGAGGTGACAGAAGCCAATAAGATAAGGAGAGGAGAGGAGTGGTGACAGAAGCCAATAAGGAGAGTTGAGGAGAGGGGTGGTGACAGAAGCCAATAAGGAGAGTAGAGGAGAGGGGTGGTGACAGAGGCCAATAAGGAGATTAGAGGGGTGGTGACAGAAGCCAATAAGGAGAGGAGAGGGGAGGTGACAGAAGCCAATAAGGAGAGGAGAGGGGTGGTGACAGGAGCCAATAAGGAGAGGAGAGGGGAGGGGAAAGAAGCCAATAAGGAGAGGAGAGGGGAGGTGACAGAAGCCAATAAGATGAGGAGAGAGGTGGTGACAGAAGCCAATACGATAAGGAGAAGGGAGGGGTGGTAACTGAAGCCAATAAGAAAAGGAGAGGAAAGGGGAGGTGACAGAAGCCAATAAGATAAGGAGGGGAGAGGAGTGGTGACAGAAGCCAATAAGATAAGGAGAGGAGAGGGGTGGTGACAGAAGCCAATAAGAAAAGGAGAGGAGAGGGGAGGTGACAGAAGCCAATAAGATAAGGAGAGGAGAGGGGTGGTGACAGAAGCCAATGAGGAGAGGAGAGGGGAGGTAACAGAAGCCAATAAGATAAAGAGAGGAGAGGAGTGGTGACAGAAGCCAATAAGGAGAGTAGAGGAGAGGGGTGGTGACAGAAGCCAATACGGAGAGTAGAGGAGAGGGGTGGTGACAGAAGCCAATAAGGAGAGAAGAGGGGTGGTGACAGAAGTCAATAAGGAGAGAAGAGGGAGAGGGGAGGTGACAGAAGCCAATAAGGAGAGAAGAGGGGTGGTGACAGAAGCCAATAAGGAGAGGAGAGGGGTGGTGACAGGAGCCAATAAGGAGAGGGGAGGTGACAGAAGCCAATAAGGAGAGGAGAGGGGTGGTGACAGAAGTCAATAAGAAAAGGAGAGGAGAGGGGAGGTGACAGAAGCCAATAAGATAAGGAGAGGAGAGGGGTGGTGACAGAAGCCAATGTGGAGAGGAGAGGGGAGGTGACAGAAGCAAATAAGATAAGGAGAGGAGAGGAGTGGTGACAGAAGCCAATAAGGAGAGTAGAGTAGAGGGGTGGTGACAGAAGCCAATAAGGAGAGTAGAGGAGAAGGGTGGTGACAGAAGCCAATAAGATAAGGAGAGGAGAGGGGTGGTGACAGAAGCCAATAAGGAGAGGAGAGGAGAGGGGTGGTGACAGAAGCCAATGAGGAGAGGAGAGGGGAGGTGACAGAAGCCAATGAGGAGAGGAATGGGATGGTGACAGAAGCCAATGAGGAGAAGAGAGGGGTGGTGACAGAAGCCAATAATGAGAGGAGAGGGGTGGTGACAGAAGCCAATAAGATAAGGAGAGGAGAGGGGTGGTGACAGAAGCCAATAAGGAGAGTAGAGGAGAGGAGTGGTGACAGAAGCCAATAAGGAGAGTAGATGAGAGGGGTGGTGACATAAGCCAATAAGGAGAGGAGAGGGGTGGTGACAGAAGCCAATAAGATAAGGAGAGGAGAGGGGTGGTGACAGAAGCCAATAAGGAGAGGAGAGGAGAGGGGTGGTGACAGAAGCCAATGAGGAGAGGAGAGGGGAGGTGACAGAAGCCAATAACGAGAGGAGAGGAATGGTGACATAAGCCAATGAGGAGAGGAGAGGGGTGGTGACAGAAGCCAATGAGGAGAGGAGAGGGGTGGTGACAGAAGCCAATAAGGAGAGGAGAGGGGTGGTGACAGAAGCCAATAAGGAGAGGAGAGGGGAGGTGACAGAAGCCAATAAGGAGAGGAGAGGGGTGGTGACAGAAGCCAATAAGATAAGGAGAATAGAGGGGTGGTCACAGAAGCCAATAAGAAAAGGAGAGGAAAGGGGAGGTGACAGAAGCCAATAAGATAAGGAGAGGAGAGGGGTGGTGACAGAAGCAAATAAGATAAGGAGAGGAGAGGGGTGGTGACAGAAGCCAATAAGAAAAGGAGAGGAGAGGGGAGGTGACAGAAGCCAATAAGATAAGGAGAGGAGAGGGGTGGTGACAGAAGCCAATGAGGAGAGGAGAGGGGAGGTGACAGAAGCCAATAAGATAAGGAGAGGAGAGGAGTGGTGACAGAAGCCAATAAGGAGAGTAGAGGAGAGGGGTGGTGACAGAAGCCAATAAGGAGAGTAGAGGGGAGGGGGGGTGACAGAAGCCAATAAGGAGAGAAGAGGGGTGGTGACAGAAGCCAATAAGGAGAGGAGAGGGGAGGTGACAGAAGCCAATAAGAAGAGAAGAGGGGTGGTGACAGAAGCCAATAAGGAGAGGAGAGGGGTGGTGACAGGAGCCAATAAGGAGAGGAGAGGGGAGGGGACAGAAGCCAATAAGGAGAGGACAGGGGAGGTGACAGAAGCCAATAAGATGAGGAGAGGGGTGGTCACAGAAACCAATAAGAAAAGGAGATTAGAGGGGAGGTGACAGAAGCCAATAAGATAAGGAGAGGAGAGGGGTGGTGACAGAAGCCAATGAGGAGAGGAGAGGAGTGGTGACAGAAGCCAATATGGAGAGTAGAGGAGAGGGGTGGTGACAGAAGCCAATAAGGAGAGTAGAGGAGAGGGGTGGTGACAGAAGCCAATGAGGAGAGGAGAGGGGTGGTGACAGAAGCCAATATGGAGAGGAGAGGGGTGGTGACAGAAGCCAATAAGATAAGGAGAGGAGAGGGGTGGTGACAGAAGCCAATGAGGAGAGGAGAGGGGTGGTGACAGAAGCCAATAAGGAGAGGAGAGGGGTGGTGACAGAAGCCAATAAGATAAGGAGAGGAGAGGGGTGGTGACAGAAGCCAATAAGGAGAGTAGAGGAGTGTTGACAGAAGCCAATAAGGAGAGTAGATGAGAGGGGTGGTGACATAAGCCAATAAGGAGAGGAGAGGGGTGGTGACAGAAGCCAATAAGATAAGGAGAGGAGAGGGGTGGTGACAGAAGCCAATAAGGAGTGGAGAGGGGTGGAGACAGATGCCAATGAGGAGAGGAGAGGGGAGGTTACAGAAGCCAATAAGGAGAGGAGAGGGGTGGTGACAGAAGCCAATGAGGAGAGGAGAGGGGTGGTGACAGAAGCCAATGAGGAGAGGAGAGCGGTGGTGACAGAAGCCAATAAGGAGAGGAGAGGAGTGGTGACAGAAGCCAATAAGGAGAGGAGAGGGGAGGTGACAGAAGCCAATAAGGAGAGGAGAGGGGTGGTGACAGAAGCCAATAAGATAAGGAGAATAGAGGGGTCGTGACAGAAGCCAATAAGAAAAGGAGAGGAAAGGGGTGGTGACAGAAGCCAATA
Source organism: Taudactylus pleione (assembly GCA_031769625.1). NCBI lineage: Eukaryota > Metazoa > Chordata > Amphibia > Anura > Myobatrachidae > Taudactylus > Taudactylus pleione. The sequence goes on along the minus strand of JAUIMM010000342.1, from coordinate 976,949 downwards.
AGAAAAGGAGAGGAGAGGGGAGGTGACAGAAGCCAATAAGATAAGGAGAGGAGAGGGGTGGTGACAGAATCCAATGAGGAGAGGAGAGGGGAGGTGACAGAAGCCAATAAGATAAGGAGAGGAGTGGTGACAGAAGCCAATAAGGAGAGTAGAGGAGAGGGGTGGTGACAGAAGCCAATAAGGAGAGTAGAGGAGAGGGGTGGTGACAGAAGCCAAAAAGGAGAGAAGAGGGGTGGTGACAGAAGCCAATAAGGAGAGAAGAGGGAGAGGGGAGGTGACAGAAGCCAATAAGGAGAGAAGAGGGGTGGTGACAGAAGCTAATAAGGAGATGAGAGGGGTGGTGACAGGAGCCAATAATGAAAGGAGAGGGGAGGTGACAAAAGCCAATAAGGAGAGTTGAGGGGAGGTGACAGAAGCCAATAAGATAAGGAGAGGAGAGGGGTGGTGACAGAAGCCAATAAGAAAAGGAGAGGAGAGGGGAGGTGACAGAAGCCAATAAGATAAGGAGAGGAGAGGGGTGGTGACAGAAGCCAATGAGGAGAGGAGAGGAGTGGTGACAGAAGCCAATAAGGAGAGTAGAGGAGAGGGGTGGTGACAGAAGCCAATAAGGAGAGTAGAGGAGAGGGGTGGTGACAGAAGCCAATAAGAAAAAGAGAAGAGAGGGGAGGTGACAGAAGCCAATGAGGAGAGGGGTGGTGACAGAAGCCAATAAGGAGAGGAGAGGAGAGGGGTGGTGACAGAAGCCAATGAGGAGAGGAGAGGGGAGGTGACAGAAGCCAATGAGGAGAGGAGAGGGGAGGTGACAGAAGCCAATGAGGAGAGGAGAGGGGTGGTGACAGAAGCCAATGAGGAGAGGAGAGGGGAGGTGACAGAAGCCAATAAGTAGAGTAGAGGGGTGGTTACAGAAGCCAAAAAGAAGATAAGAGGGGTGGTGACAGAAGCCAATAAGGAGAGGAGAGGGGTGGTGACAGAAGCCAATAAGAAAAGGAGAGGAGAGGGGTGGTGACAGAAGCCAATAAGAAAAGGACAGGAGAAGAGTGATGACAGAAGCCAATAAGGAGAGGAGAGGGGTGGTGACTGAAGCCAATAAGATAAGGAGAGGAGAGGGAAGGAGACAGAAGCCAATAAGGAAAGAAGAGGGGAAGTGACAGAAGCCAATAAGGAGAGGAGAGGGGTGGTGACAGAAGCCAATAAGGAAAGGAGAGGGGTGGTGACAGTAGCCAATAAGGTGAGGAGAGGAGAGGGGAGGTGTCAGAAGTAAATAAGGAGATGAGAGGGGTGGTGACAGAAGCCAATAAGATAAGGAGAGGAGAGGGGAGGTGACAGAAGCCAATAAGGAGAGGAGAGGGGTGGTGACAGAAGCCAATAAGAAAAGGAGAGGAGAGGGGTGGTGACAGAAGCCAATAAGAAAAGGAGAGAAGGGAGGTGACAGAAGCCCATAAGAAAGGAGAGGAGAGGGGTGGTGACAGAAGCCATTAAGGAGAGGAGAAGGGTGGTGACAGAAGCCAATAAGGAGTGGAAAGGTGTGGTGACAGAAGCCAATAAGAAAAGGAGAGGAGAGGGGAGGTGACAGAAGCCAAAAAGGAGAGGAGAGGGGTGGTGACAGAAGCCAATAAGAAAAGGAGAGGAGAGGGGTGGTGACAGAAGCCAATAAGAAAAGGAGAGAAGGGAGGTGACAGAAGCCAATACGATAAGGAGAGGAGAGGGGTGGTGACAGAAGCCAATAAGGAGAGGAGAGGGGTGGTGACAGAAGCCAATAAGGAGTGGAAAGGGGTGGTGACAGAAGCCAATAAGAAAAGGAGAGGGGAGGTGACAGAAGCCAATAAGATAAGGAGAGGAGAGGGCCAGTGACAGAAGCCAATAAGAAAAGGAGAGGAGAGGGGTGGTGACAGAAGCCAATAAGGAGAGTAGAGAGGTGGTGACAGAAGCCAATAAGGAGAGGAGACGGGTGGTGACAGAAGCCAAAAAGATAAGGAGAGGAGAGGGGAGGTGACAGAAGCCAATAAGGAGAGGAGAGGGGTGGTGACAGAAGCCAATAAGGAGAGGAGAGGGGTGGTGACAGAAGCCAATAATGAGAGGAGAGGGGTGGTGACAGAAGTCAATAAGGAGAGGAGAGGGGTGGTGACAGAAGCCAAAAAGGAGAGGAGAGAGCCAGTGACAGAAGCCAATAAGAAAAGGACAGGAGAAGAGTGATGACAGAAGCCAATAAGGAGAGGAGAGGGGTTGTGACAGAAGCCAATAAGAAAAGGACAGGAGAGGAGAGGGGTGGTGACAGAAGCCAATAAGGAGAGGAGAGGGGTGGTGACAGAAGCCAATAAGGAGAGGAGAGGAAAGGGGTGGTGACAGAAGCCAATGAGGAGAGGAGAGGGGAGGTGACAGAAGCCAATGAGGAGAGGAATGGGGTGGTGACAGAAGCCAATGAGGAGAGGAGAGGGGTGGTGACCGAAGCCAATATGAAAAGGAGAGGAGAGGGGAGGTGACAGAAGCCAATAAGATAAGGAGAGGAGAGGTGTGGTGACAGAAGCCAATGAGGAGAGGAGAGGGGAGGTGACAGAAGCCAATAAGATAAGGAGAGAAGAGGAGTGGTGACAGAAGCCAATAAGGAGAGTAGAGGAGAGGGGTGGTGACAGAAGCCAATAAGGAGAGTAGAGGAGAGGGGTGGTGACAGAAGCCAATAAGGAGAGAAGAGGCGTGGTGACAGAAGCCAATGAGGAGAGGAGAGGGGTGGTGCAGAAGCAAATGAGGAGAGGAGAGGGGTGGTGACAGAAGCCAATAAGGAGAGGAGAGGGGTGGTGACAGAAGCCAATAAGATAAGGAGAGGAGAGGGGTGGTGACAGAAGCCAATAAGGAGAGTAGAGGAGAGAAGTGGTGACAGAAGCCAATATGGAGAGTAGATGAGAGGGGTGGTGACATAAGCCAATATGGAGAGGAGAGGGGTGGTGACAGAAGCCAATAAGATAAGGAGAGGAGAGGGGTGGTGACAGAAGCCAATAAGGAGAGGCGAGGAGAGGGGTGGTGACAGAAGAAAAATGAGGAGAGGAGAGGGGAGGTGACAGAAGCCAATAAGGAGAGGAGAGGGGTGGTGACAGAAGCCAATGAGGAGAGGAGAGGGGTGGTGACAGAAGCCAATGAGGAGAGGAGAGCGGTGGTGACAGAAGCCAATAAGGAGAGGAGAGGGGTGGTGACAGAAGCCAATAAGGAGAGGAGAAGGGTGGTGACAGAAGCCAATAAGGAGAGGAGAGGGGTGGTGACAGAAGCCAATAAGATAAGGAGAAGAGAGGGGTGGTGACAGAAGCCAATAAGAAAAGGAGAGGAAAGGGGAGGTGACAGAAGCCAATAAGATAAGGAGAGGAGAGGGGTGGTGACAGAAGCCAATAAGATAAGGAGAGGAGAGGGGTGGTGACAGAAGCCAATAAGAAAAGGAGAGGAGAGGGGAGGTGACAGAAGCCAATAAGATAAGGAGAGGAGAGGGGTGGTGACAGAAGCCAATGAGGAGAGGAGAGGGGAGGTGACAGAAGCCAATAAGATAAGGAGAGGAGAGGAGTGGTGACAGAAGCCAATAAGGAGAGTAGAGGAGAGGGGTGGTGACAGAAGCCAATAAGGAGAGAAGAGGTGTGGTGACAGAAGCCAATAAGGAGAGAAGAGGGAGAGGGGAGGTGACAGAAGCCAATAAGGAGAGAAGAGGGGTGTTGACAGAAGCCAATAAGGAGAGGAGAGGGGTGGTGACAGGAGACTATAAGGAGAGGAGAGGGGAGGTGACAGAAGCCAATAAGGAGAGGAGAGGGGTGGTGACAGAAGTCAATAAGATAAGGAGAGGAGAGGGGTGGTGACAGAAGCCAATAAGAAAAGGAGAGGAGAGGGGAGGTGACAGAAGCCAATAAGATAAGGAGAGGAGAGGGGTGGTGACAGAAGCCAATAAGAAAAGGAGAGGAGAGGGGAGATGACAGAAGCCAATAAGATAAGGAGAGGAGAGGGGTGGTGACAGAAGCCAATGAGGAGAGGAGTGGTGACAGAAGCCAATATGGAGAGTAGAGGAGAGGGGTGGTGACAGAAGCCAATAAGGAGAGTAGAGGAGAGGGGTGGTGACAGAAGCCAATGAGGAGAGGAGAGGGGTGGTGACAGAAGCCAATACGGAGAGGAGAGGGGTGGTGACAGAAGCCAATAAGATAAGGAGAGGAGAGGGGTGGTGACAGAAGCCAATGAGGAGAGGAGAGGGGTGGTGACAGAAGCCAATAAGGAGAGGAGAGGGGTGGTGACAGAAGCCAATAAGATAAGGAGAGGAGAGGGGTGGTGACAGAAGCCAATAAGGAGAGTAGAGGAGAGGAGTGTTGACTGAAGCCAATAAGGAGAGTAGATGAGAGGGGTGGTGACATAAGCCAATAAGGAGAGGAGAGGGGTGGTGACAGAAGCCAATAAGATAAGGAGAGGAGAGGGGTGGTGACAGAAGCCAATAAGGAGAGGAGAGGGGTGGTGACAGATGCCAATGAGGAGAGGAGAGGGGAGGTGACAGAAGCCAATAAGGAGAGGAGAGGGGTGGTGACACAAGCCAATGAGGAGAGGAGAGGGGTGGTGACAGAAGCCAATGAGGAGAGGAGAGCGGTGGTGACAGAAGCCAATAAGGAGAGGAGAGGAGTGGTGACAGAAGCCAATAAGGAGAGGAGAGGGGAGGTGACAGAAGCCAATAAGGAGAGGAGAGGGGTGGTGACAGAAGCCAATAAGATAAGGAGAATAGAGGGGTCGTGACAGAAGCCAATAAGAAAAGGAGAGGAAAGGGGAGGTGACAGAAGCCAATAAGATAAGGAGAGGAGAGGGGTGGTGACAGAAGCAAATAAGATAAGGAGAGGAGAGGGGTGGTGACAGAAGCCAATAAGAAAAGGAGAGGAGAGGGGAGGTGACAGAAGCCAATAAGATAAGGAGAGGTCAGGGGTGGTGACAGAAGCCAATGAGGAGAGGAGAGGGGAGGTGACAGAAGCCAATAAGATAAGGAGAGGAGTGGTGACAGAAGCCAATAAGGAGAGTAGAGGAGAGGGGTGGTGACAGAAGCCAATAAGGAGAGTAGAGGAGAGGGGTGGTGACAGAAGCCAAAAAGGAGAGAAGAGGGGTGGTGACAGAAGCCAATAAGGAGAGAAGAGGGAGAGGGGAGGTGACAGAAGCCAATAAGGAGAGAAGAGGGGTGGTGACAGAAGCCAATAAGGAGAGGAGAGGGGTGGTGACAGGAGCCAATAAGGAAAGGAGAGGGGAGGTGACAAAAGCCAATAAGGAGAGTTGAGGGGAGGTGACAGAAGCCAATAAGATAAGGAGAGGAGAGGGGTGGTGACAGAAGCCAATAAGAAAAGGAGAGGAGAGGGGAGGTGACAGAAGCCAATAAGATAAGGAGAGGAGAGGGGTGGTGACAGAAGCCAATGAGGAGAGGAGAGGAGTGGTGACAGAAGCCAATAAGGAGAGTAGAGGAGAGGGGTGGTGACAGAAGCCAATAAGGAGAGTAGAGGAGAGGGGTGGTGACAGAAGCCAATAAGAAAAAGAGAGGAGAGGGGAGGTGACAGAAGCCAATGAGGAGAGGGGTGGTGACAGAAGCCAATAAGGAGAGGAGAGGAGAGGGGTGGTGACAGAAGCCAATGAGGAGAGGAGAGGGGAGGTGACAGAAGCCAATGAGGAGAGGAGAGGGGAGGTGACAGAAGCCAATGAGGAGAGGAGAGGGGTGGTGACAGAAGACAATGAGGAGAGGAGAGGGGAGGTGACAGAAGCCAATAAGTAGAGTAGAGGGGTGGTTACAGAAGCCAAAAAGAAGATAAGAGGGGTGGTGACAGAAGCCAATAAGGAGAGGAGAGGGGTGGTGACAGAAGCCAATAAGAAAAGGAGAGGAGAGGGGTGGTGACAGAAGCCAATAAGAAAAGGACAGGAGAAGAGTGATGACAGAAGCCAATAAGGAGAGGAGAGGGGTGGTGACTGAAGCCAATAAGATAAGGAGAGGAGAGGGGAGGTGACAGAAGCCAATAAGGAAAGAAGAGGGGAAGTGACAGAAGCCAATAAGGAGAGGAGAGGGGTGGTGACAGAAGCCAATAAGGAAAGGAGAGGGGTGATGACAGTAGCCAATAAGGTGAGGAGAGGAGAGGGGAGGTGTCAGAAGCCAATAAGGAGATGAGAGGGGTGGTGACAGAAGCCAATAAGATAAGGAGAGGAGAGGGGAGGTGACAGAAGCCAATAAGGAGAGGAGAGGGGTGGTGACAGAAGCCAATAAGAAAAGGAGAGGAGAGGGGTGGTGACAGAAGCCAATAAGAAAAGGAGAGAAGGGAGGTGACAGAAGCCCATAAGAAAAGGAGAGGAGAGGGGTGGTGACAGAAGCCAATAAGGAGAGGAGAAGGGTGGTGACAGAAGCCAATAAGGAGTGGAAAGGGGTGGTGACAGAAGCCAATAAGAAAAGGAGAGGAGAGGGGAGGTGACAGAAGCCAATAAGGAGAGGAGAGGGGTGGTGACAGAAGCCAATAAGAAAAGGAGAGGAGAGGGGTGGTGACAGAAGCCAATAAGAAAAGGAGAGAAGGGAGGTGACAGAAGCCAATAAGATAAGGAGAGGAGAGGGGTGGTGACAGAAGCCAATAAGGAGAGGAGAGGGGTGGTGACAGAAGCCAATAAGGAGTGGAAAGGGGTGGTGACAGAAGCCAATAAGAAAAGGAGAGGAGAGGGGAGGTGACAGAAGCCAATAAGATAAGGAGAGGAGAGGGCCAGTGACAGAAGCAAATAAGAAAAGGAGAGGAGAGGGGTGGTGACAGAAGCCAATAAGGAGAGGAGAGGGGTGGTGACAGAAGCCAATAAGGAGAGGAGACGGGTGGTGACAGAAGCCAATAAGATAAGGAGAGGAGAGGGGAGGTGACAGAAGCCAATAAGGAGAGGAGAGGGGTGGTGACAGAAGCCAATAAGGAGAGGAGAGGGGTGGTGACAGAAGCCAATAATGAGAGGAGAGGGGTGGTGACAGAAGTCAATAAGGAGAGGAGAGGGGTGGTGACAGAAGCCAAAAAGGAGAGGAGAGAGCCAGTGACAGAAGCCAATAAGAAAAGGACAGGAGAAGAGTGATGACAGAAGCCAATAAGGAGAGGAGAGGGGTTGTGACAGAAGCCAATAAGAAAAGTACAGGAGAGGAGAGGGGTGGTGACAGAAGCCAATAAGGAGAGGAGAGGGGTGGTGACAGAAGCCAATAAGGAGAGGAGAGGAATGGGGTGGTGACAGAAGCCAATGAGGAGAGGAGAGGGGTGGTGACCGAAGCCAATATGAAAAGGAGAGGAGAGGGGAGGTGACAGAAGCCAATAAGATAAGGAGAGGAGAGGGGTGGTGACAGAAGCCAATGAGGAGAGGAGAGGGGAGGTGACAGAAGCCAATAAGATAAGGAGAGAAGAGGAGTGGTGACAGAAGCCAATAAGGAGAGTAGAGGAGAGGGGTGGTGACAGAAGCCAATAAGGAGAGTAGAGGAGAGGGGTGGTGACAGAAGCCAATAAGGAGAGAAGAGGCGTGGTGACAGAAGCCAATGAGGAGAGGAGAGGGGTGGTGCAGAAGCCAATGAGGAGAGGAGAGGGGTGGTGACAGAAGCCAATAAGGAGAGGAGAGGGGTGGTGACAGAAGCCAATAAGAGAAGGAGAGGAGAGGGGTGGTGACAGAAGCCAATAAGGAGAGTAGAGGAGAGAAGTGGTGACAGAAGCCAATATGGAGAGTAGATGAGAGGTGTGGTGACATAAGCCAATAAGGAGAGGAGAGGGGTGGTGACAGAAGCCAATAAGATAAGGAGAGGAGAGGGGTGGTGACAGAAGCCAATAAGGAGAGGCGAGGAGAGGGGTGGTGACAGAAGCCAATGAGGAGAGGAGAGGGGAGGTGACAGAAGCCAATAAGGAGAGGAGAGGGGTGGTGACAGAAGCCAATGAGGAGAGGAGAGGGGTGGTGACAGAAGCCAATGAGGAGAGGAGAGCGGTGGTGACAGAAGCCAATAAGGAGAGGAGAGGTGTGGTGACAGAAGCCAATAAGGAGAGGAGAGGGGAGGTGACAGAAGCCAATAAGGAGAGGAGAGGGGTGGTGACAGAAGCCAATAAGATAAGGAGAAGAGAGGGGTGGTGACAGAAGCCAATAAGAAAAGGAGAGGAAAGGGGAGGTGACAGAAGCCAATAAGATAAGGAGAGGAGAGGGGTGGTGACAGAAGCCAATAAGATAAGGAGAGGAGAGGGGTGGTGACAGAAGCCAATAAGAAAAGGAGAGGAGAGGGGAGGGGACAGAAGCCAATAAGATAAGGAGAGGAGAGTGGTGGTGACAGAAGCCAATGAGGAGAGGAGAGGGGAGGTGACAGAAGCCAATAAGATAAGGAGAGGAGAGGAGTGGTGACAGAAGCCAATAAGGAGAGTAGAGGAGAGGGGTGGTGACAGAAGCCAATAAGGAGAGTAGAGGAGAGGGGTGGTGACAGAAGCCAATAAGGAGAGAAGAGGGGTGGTGACAGAAGCCAATAAGGAGAGAAGAGGGAGAGGGGAGGCGACAGAAGCCAATAAGGAGTGAAGAGGGGTGTTGACAGAAGCCAATAAGGAGAGGAGAGGGGTGGTGACAGGAGACTATAAGGAGAGGAGAGGGGAGGTGACAGAAGCCAATAAGGAGAGGAGAGGGGTGGTGACAGAAGTCAATAAGATAAGGAGAGGAGAGGGGTGGTGACAGAAGCCAATAAGAAAAGGAGAGGAGAGGGGAGGTGACAGAAGCCAATAAGATAAGGAGAGGAGAGGGGTGGTGACAGAAGCCAATAAGAAAAGGAGAGGAGAGGGGAGGTGACAGAAGCCAATAAGATAAGGAGAGGAGAGGGGTGGTGACAGAAGCCAATGAGGAGAGGAGAGGAGTGGTGACAGAAGCCAATAAGGAGAGTAGAGGAGAGGGGTGGTGACAGAAGCCATTAAGGAGAGTAGAGGAGAGCAGTGGTGACAGAAGCCAATAAGAAAAAGAGAGGAGAGGGGAGGTGACAGAAGCCAATGAGGAGAGGGGTGGTGACAGAAGCCAATAAGAAAAGGAGAGGAGAGGGGAGGTGACAGAAGCCAAAAAGATAAGGAGAGGAGAGGGGTGGTGACAGAAGCCAATGAGGAGAGGAGAGGAGTGGGGACAGATGCCAATAGAGGAGAGGGGTGGTGACAGAAGCCATTAAGGAGAGTAGAGGAGAGCAGTGGTGACAGAAGCCAATAAGAAAAAGAGAGGAGAGGGGAGGTGACAGAAGCCAATGAGGAGAGGGGTGGTGACAGAAGCCAATAAGGAGAGGAGAGGAGAGGGGTGGTGACAGAAGCCAATGAGGAGAGGAGAGGAGAGGGGTGGTGACAGAATCCAATGAGGAGAGGAGAGGGGAGGTGACAGAAGCCAATGAGGAGAGGAGAGGGGTGGTGCCAGAAGCCAATGAGGAGAGGAGAGGGGAGGTGACAGAAGCCATTAAGTAGAGGAGAGGGGTGGTTACAGAAGACAAAATGAAAATAAGAGGGGTGGTGACAGAAGCCAATAAGGAGAGGAGAGGGGTGGTGACAGAAGCCAATAAGAAAAGGAGAGGAGAGGGGAGGTGACAGAAGCCAATAAGATAAGGAGAGGAGAGGGGTGGTGACAGAAGCCAATGAGGAGAGGAGTGGGGACAGATGCCAATAAGGAGAGTAGAGGAGAGGGGTGGTGACAGAAGCCAATAAGGAGAGTAGAGGAGAGGGGTGGTGACAGAAGCCAATAAGAAAAAGAGAGGAGAGGGGAGGTGACAGAAGCCAATGAGGAGAGGGGTGGTGACAGAAGCCAATAAGGAGAGGAGAGGAGAGGGGTGGTGACAGAAGCCAATGAGGAGAGGAGAGGGGTGGTGATAGAAGCCAATGAGGAGAGGAGAGGGGAGGTGACAGAAGCCAATGAGGAGAGGAGAGGGGTGGTGACAGAAGCCAATGAGGAGAGGAGAGGGGAGGTGACAGAAGCCAATAAGTAGAGGAGAGGGGGGTGGTTACAGAAGCCAAAAAGAAGATAAGAGGTGTGGTGACAGAAGCCAATAAGGAGAGGAGAGGGGTGGTGACTGAACCCAATAAGATAAGGAGAGGAGAGGGGAGGTGACAGAAGCCAATAAGGAAAGAAGAGGGGAAGTGACAGAAGCCAATAAGGAGGGGAGAGGGGTGGTGACAGAAGCCAATAAGGAGAGGAGAGGGGTGGTGACAGAAGCCAATAAGGTGAGGAGAGGAGAGGGGAGGTGTCAGAAGCCAATAAGGAGATGAGAGGGGTGGTGACAAAGCCAATAAGAAAAGGAGAGGAGAGGGGAGGTGACAGAAGCCAATAAGGAGAGGAGAGGGGTGGTGACAGAAGCCAATAAGAAAAGGAGAGGAGAGGGGTGGTGACAGAAGCCAATAAGAAAAGGAGAGAAGGGAGGTGACAGAAGCCAATAAGATAAGGACAGGAGAGGGGTGGTGACAGAAGCCAATAAGGAGAGGAGAGGGGTGGTGACAGAAGCCAATAAGGAGTGGAAAGGGGTGGTGACAGAAGCCAATAAGAAAAGGAGAGGAGAGGGGAGGTGACAGAAGCCAATAAGATAAGGAGAGGAGAGGGCCAGTGACAGAAGCCAATAAGAAAAGGAGAGGAGAGGGGTGGTGACAGAAGCCAATAAGGAGAGGAGAGGGGTGGTGACAGAAGCCAATAAGGAGAGGAGAGTAGAGGGGTGGTGACAGAAGCCAATAATGAGAGGAGAGGGGTGGTGACAGAAGTCAATAAGGAGAGGAGAGGGGTGGTGACAGAAGCCAATAAGGAGAGGAGAGGGCCAGTGACAGAAGCCAATAAGAAAAGGACAGGAGAAGAGTGATGACAGAAGCCAATAAGGAGAGGAGAGGGGTGGTGACAGAAGCCAATAAGAAAAGGACAGGAGAGGAGAGGAGTGGTGACAGAAGCCAATAAGGAGAGGAGAGGGGTGGTGACAGAAGCCAATAAGATAAGGAGAGGAGAGGGGAGGTGACAGAAGCCAATAAGGAAAGAAGAGGTGTGGTGATAGAAGCCAATAAGGAGAGGAGAGGGGTGGTGACAGAATCCAATAAGGAGAGGAGAGGGGTGGTGACAGACACCAATAAGGAGAGGAGAGGGGGGGTGACAGAAGCCAATAAGAAAAGGAGAGGGGTGGTGACAGAAGCCAATAAGAAAAGGACAGGAGAGGGGTGGTGACAGAAGCCAATAAGAAAGGAGAAGGGAGGGGCAAAGAGTCGATCAGAGAGGGGTGGTGACAGAAGCCAATAAGGAGAGAAGAGGGGGGGTGACAGAAGCCAATAAGAATAGGAGAGGGGTGGTGTCAGAAGACAGTAAGAAAGGAGAGGGGAGGGGCAAGGAGTCGATCAGAGATGGGTGGTGACAGAAGCCAATAAGAAAGAAGAGGGGGGGCAAAGAGTCGATCAGAGAGGGGTGGTGACAGAAGCCAATAAGAAAGAAGAGGGGGGGCAAAGAGTCGATCTGAGAGTGGTGGTGACACAAGTCAATAAGAGAGGAGTGGACAGGGGCAAAGAGCCAATCACAGGGTAGAGAGGGGAGGGAAGTAATGAGGTGAGAAGTGAATGTAATCAATCTGACAGGAAAGGGGAGGTGACAGAAGATGATCACAGAGGAGGGAGGGCCGGAGGGGAGGTGACACAAGATGATCACAGAGGAGGGGGGGCCTGAGGGGAGGTGACAGAAGATGATCAAAGAGGAGGGAGGGATGGAGGGGAGGTGACAGAAGATGATCATAGAGGAGGGAGGGCCAGAGGCGGAGGTGACAGAAGATGATCACAGAGGAGGGAGGGCCGGAGGGGAGGTGACAGAAGATGATCACAGAGGAGGGAGGGCCGGAGGGGAGGTGACAGAAGATGATCACAGAGGAGGGAGGGCCGGAGGGGAGGTGACAGAAGATGATCACAGAGGAGGGAGGGCCGGAGGGGAGGTGACAGAAGATGATCACAGAGGAGGGAGGGCCGGAGGGGAGGTGACAGAAGATTATCAAAGTGGAGGGAGGGATGGAGGGGAGGTGACAGAAGATGATCATAGAGGAGGGAGGGCCAGAGGCGGAGGTGACAGAAGATGATCACAGAGGACGGAGGGCCGGAGGGGAGGTGACAGAAGATGATCACAGAGGAGGGAGGGCCGGAGGGGAGGTGACAGAAGATGATCACAGAGGAGGGAGGGCCGGAGGGGAGGTGACAGAAGATGATCATAGAGGAGGGAGGGCCAGAGGCGGAGGTGACAGAAGATGATCACAGAGGACGGAGGGCCGGAGGGGAGGTGACAGAAGATGATCACAGAGGAGGGAGGGCCAGAGGCGGAGGTGACAGAAGATGATCACAGAGGAGGGAGGGCCGGAGGGGAGGTGACAGAAGATGATCACAGAGGAGGGAGGGCCGGAGGGGAGGTGACAGAAGATGATCACAGAGGAGGGAGGGCCGGAGGGGAGGTGACAGAAGATGATCACAGAGGAGGGAGGGCCGGAGGGGAGGTGACAGAAGATGATCATAGAGGAGGGAGGGCCGGAGGGGAGGTGACAGAAGATGATCACAGAGGAGGGAGGGCCGGAGGGGAGGTGACAGAAGATGATCACAGAGGAGGGAGGGCCGGAGGGGAGGAGATAGAAGATGATCACAGAGGAGAGAGGGCCGGAGGGGAGGTGACAGAAGATGATCACAGAGGAGGGAGGGCCGGAGGGGAGGTGACAGAAGATGATCACAGAGGAGGGAGAAACGGAGGGAGGTGACAGACGGTGATCACAGAGGAGGGAGGGCCGGAGGGGAGGTGACAGAAGATGATCACAGAGGAGGGAGGGCCAGAGGGGAGGTGACAGAAGATGATCACAGAGGAGGAAGGGCCGGAGGGGAGGTCACAGAAGATGATCACAGAGGAGGGAGGGCCAGACGGGAGGTGACAGAAGGTGATCACAGAGGAGGGAGGGCCGGAGGGGAGGTGACAGAAGATGATCACAGAGGAGGGAGGGCCGGAGGGGAGGTCACAGAAGATGATCACAGAGGAGGAAGGGCCAGAGAGGAGGTGACAGAAGATGATCACAGAGGAGGGAGGGCCGGATGGGAGGTGACAGAAGATGATCACAGAGTTGGGAGGGCGGGAGGTGAGGTGACAGAAGATGATCACACCGGAGGGAGGGCCGGAGGGGAGGTGACAGAATATGATCACAGAGAAGGGAGGGCCGGAGGGGAGGTGACAGAAGATGATCATAGAGGAGGGAGGGCCGGAGGGGAGGTGACAGAAGATGATCACAGAGGAGGGAGGGCCGGAGGGGAGGTGACAGAAGATGATCACAGAGGAGGGAGGGCCGGTGGGGAGGTGACAGAATATGATCACAGGGGAGGAAGGGCCGGAGGGGAGGTGACAGAAGATGATCACAGAGGAGGGAGGGCCGGAGGGGAGGTGACAGAAGATGATCACAGAGGAGGGGGGGCCGGAGGGGAGGTGACAGAAGATGATCACGGAGGAGGGAGGGCCGGAGGAGAGGTGACAGAAGATGATCACAGATGAGGGAGGGCCGGAGGGGAGGTGACAGAAGATGATCACGGAGGAGGGAGGGCCGGAGGGGAGGTGACAGAAGATGATCACAGTGGAGGGAGGGCTGGAGGGGAGGTGACAGAAGATGATCACGGAGGAGGGATGGGGTGAGGGGAGACAATCTGGGCAGCTTGATGGAGCGTGAAATTTAGAAATGTATCTCAGATCCTTAACTTATTTAGGATATAGAGCAAACAAACCGAGATAAAACTAACAGGCGGCCATCATACTGTGCAGCGCCCCATGATTTCCACATCTCAGGATGGCGCCCTCTGTCCTTTTTGGCACCCGGAGCTCATGCTCCACTGGAAACACCCTCGCTACACCCCTGCCTCCAGTACATTACATACAATGGTATTTAAGTGGTCACCGTGCCCTTTTTCATTAAATTCCCTGTTTATAACCACTACAAAGCCACATACCAGGGACAAGTGAAGGGATACCCATAGGCCATCCGGGAGCATGCAGCTGCTTCATTCAGATTTCCTGACAGACCGACCAATTTCAGGGGATTGTCCCATTGCCCCAATAGTCGACACTTAGTGCTGACTCACTAGAAGTAGAGCAGTGTGCCCCCATTCACCAGGAGCCGGGAGAGGGGGGGGGGGCAATATCACAGAGGCAATTCAAGGGTGTTTGTAGGGGAGGTGAGGAGGACACTGTCAACCAAATACTTCGTAAGCGCAAAATGTGTCAAGACTACCTCCGGACAATGCTAAAATGGCATTGCATGGTTAAAAACGAGATGTGTCCTAAATTTCGCCCAGGCTTTCTTTTTTCTTTGTTTTAACAAAATTACAAAACCTCCATGCCCAGTATACAAAAAGATCCTGGCTGGTAGTGAGTCTATGTAATGCACTAAAACAATGTAGCATGTTCTATTAAGCATCTTTAAAAAAAAAATAAAAAAAAAAGCCCAAAACATCTCCTGCTGTTGGTAAAGGACAATATTACTGTACATGGAGAGGCATCGTGCATGACTGAGCCCTAGCCTAAGCCGTCTCCCAGTTATAGCAGAGATGGCCAGTTCCTATTCATCCGATGAATTTTGATTACACTTAGACATTGATGAAAATGCCAGCAGACATAATAGGACTGGGGGCCGTCGAGACAGGAAATGCCTGCAAGAAACACAAACTCTTAATTAGTCTCCGACCTGAATGGTTTGGAGTCTCTTGATTAAAGTATAATAGACGTAAAGAAGAAAAAAATCAACTCATTTCATCCTGCTGATGTGTTTGTAGAATCGGGTCAGCTGGTCTGTGGTTCTCCAGTGGTAGTGGAACTAGAAGTCCCAGCATGCCCTGCCACTATGCCCCCTATTGTAGTCACCTGTCATGGTTCTCCCATGACAGTGTTGATTCTCACCACCCCGTAATATTGGCATGTATATCAAAATATGGACTTCTACGGGCATGCAATATGGGACTATTGATTCCTATAAGTCGCTATTTAGTGCTGCAAGCCGCTTAAGAAAGAATTGCTTTCCAATCCAATCGTGTGGTTCCAAAGCACAAAACGTTATTTATGTAAAAGGGGTAACACAATGTAAGATTTAACAATTAGAGTAAAAAGCAATGAAAATAGTACAGCCCGATACATACACGTGCGCACTGGTCCCAGTATACAGTCATCAGTCCAGAAGCCTGCGGTCGCTAGAAGATGTATGTACACTGGGGTCAGGACACAGCTTATATACCTTACAGGTTTCAGAGTTAACAAAGGGACAAATTGACAGGTTCTCATTGGTTCTTGCTTCTGGTCAATCTGGTCATTGGTCAGTTCATACGGTGTCATCAGGGGTATGGCTCAGTCTTCCAACAGTCACATTGTGTAGCTTCCCGCCGAAGAACTGGTTAAAACTGGCTACAACACTGCATACAAGTAATAACATTCTATTCAATGACTCCCTATCATCCATAACTAGCGGATGCATGATGCTATTTCTTTGCCGATAGAAATGGATGTCTGCAAATAAACAGAGATTTAGTATGATACCAAACATGACATGTCCACTGTATTCTGAACCTTAGATCTCCTTTAAGTACATTTCACATCATAATTATTAGATAACAATACCCATAATAACTCTGGTTATTAACTATAATGTGTGGGAACCATTTTATACATATGCGAACGCATATGTGCGTCTTTGTGTATATATATATATATATGTGTGTGCATAATGTGCATCAGCGTATGTGTGTTGTGAATAAGCATTTTAGCGCATTGGATTGCACCGACGTAAAGTAGCGTCCTAGTAACACGTCATCAGACCATAGACGACTATATCGTCAGATAATAATTTGAAGATATTGAAATGAACCTCTATATACCCCTGCCTGTACCTTCTAAAACCCTTCCTATAAACCTCTAAGAATAACGCTAATTTGCGTACGCAGTCAAACAATAAATAGAGACTCCAGACTCAGAACATGTGGTTCCGAAGCACAAAGTATTATTCAAGTAAAAGTACAGTCAGTTACACGCTATGATCTGTGTACAATAAGCGCAAATAAATCATAAAGTCACAAGGTACAGTTGATAATACAATGAGAGACACACAGAGAGACACAGACAGAGAGACACCGACAGACACAGAGACACACAGAGAGAGAGACACACATGCAGAGAGAGAGACACACACAGAGAGAGACAGAGATACACAGACAGAGAGAGAGACACAGACAGAGAGAGAGACACAGAGAGAGAGGGAGACAGAGAGACACAGAGAGAGAGACACACAGAGAGAGAGAGAGAGACACAGAGAGAGAGTGAGAGAGAGACACAGAGAGAGAGAAACACAGAGAGAGAGAAACACAGAGAGACACACAGAGAGACACACACAGAGAGAGACACACACAGAGAGAGAGGCCCACAGAGAGAGAGGCACACAGAGAGAGAGAGAGACACAATTTAGGCGCAAAAGGAAATTATACAGACCCCAAGTACAGTATACATACGCAGGCGCTTCCGGACCCAGAGATAGGCATCAGCAAGAGACCCCTCATCATTCAGCATGAAGACCCAGAACCAGCGTTCGTGCACTCATATTTATACCCCCCCAGAATAAACAGGACAATAGGGAAGTCTGTTGCTGATATCATTGGTTCCCAGGGGTGAAGCATCTGTTACAGCACATTTAACAGGCTGGTTCAAACAGACTATCCCTGCCTCTAACAGCTGGGGGTCTTCCTCTTCACGCCTCCTGCAGCATCCTAACAGTTGCTTCTAAAATATACATTTTGTTGCTTGTAGGCTCTGCGATCCATAACTCGGGAATGTATGATGCGATCTCCCCACCGATAACACCGGAATACTGTAAAAAGGAAACGCATCAGTACAACTCCAAACATGACTTGTTTATCATGTATAATACCTTAGTTATTTATTTTTCAGCATTTAAACTAACTGAACCAACTTAAATCATACACTTTAGAGCTTATTGAACCTTATGTGTGAATATGTAATGTGTGGGTATTCGGGGTGCGATATAAGGTTATTAATGGGTGAGATTTGAGTGCATAATTTCTCATACACGAAGTGAACATTCAGCAGTGTGGATTGCTGAGCATTGTAGTTCCATGCCCTCTGTCAGCAGGCCCCCACCTGTCCTGTTCAAAGGAAAAAACCTCTTTTGTTCTCCCAGACTCTTGTGTGAACTGTGAATCAAGCTGTGAAGTTGGGGCCATCCTGTCAAGGATTCAGACAAATCCAATTGTGTAGATCAATGCCTGGATTATATTACAATTGCCACAACTATACTTTATCTGCATCCAGGGATTCCCAATTTGTATGTAAAAATACTCATTGTCTATTCTATTTACTCTTACTCAGAAAGCTTGTTCTTCCAGTTGCCCTTGGTAGATTAACAAAAACATTGCCATCTGTTCTTAGCTCCTGAGTTGTAACTTGAAACGACGCTGGTCACAAAATGGCGTCTTGCAGATTCTTGTTTCTAACATGGAGTCTAGCTGCCATTTGCAAGATGGCGTCGTGCATGCTTCAATTTTAAACTGATCTTGTCTCAGCCAATTATTCAGCTTCGACAAATTGTACAGCAATCATATCCAATTATTTGACTTTGACACGATACAGGGAATACACTGAAGTTCGGCACAGATAATACACTTATCAGACTATTTGTCTGTGCTCAGTGGCTCTGGTGCTGGAGTTTATACTGTTATTTTCCTGTCACCAGCTGTGATTATCGAGGTGCTTGGTTGTTTTATCATGTGGAGCATTGAACAAATGGTTCAGGGCTGCACAAGCTCCAGGTCCACAAGTTAGACAAACAAGTTTTCTGGTGTTTTCTTTCATTCACAGATGGAGCAAGTTACAGAACTGGCACCAGGGACTCAGCTTCGATGCTTTCAGCATCTATAGTCTGTAGCGGCTGGTGCAGTGGTGGAGCCTGTCCATGGACTCTTCGATAGAAAGGCCTGTGCCATGTTTAGGAGAGCCGGATTTGAGCAAAGGTTGCACTTCCACTTACAGGAGAACTTGAGATCCAAGATCTGGAAGGTTTATTTAATCTGTTAGTTTATCTTTATCTCTGTCCTTCTATGGTGACTTTAGGATTAGTGAGCTTGGAAACCCAAGTAGGCCGTAGGAAGGTGTGTTGGTTTTGCTGACATGTCACTCAGAGATTGATAGAGGGTTGCAGCCTCTCACTTGGCCAGTGCACTGCTCCAATGAGTTATGATAATTAGACCAGCTCAGGATACTTTGCTGAAGTCCAACTTTGAGACCACTTTATGTCTTGTGTTAGAGAAGAGGATTATGGGTCTCATTCTTTTGGGATAGGGGCTGCCATGGATTCTTCCAGGTGGGGCTCAGACAAGGGTATCAAGAAATCGATTGGCCTACCAGGATACGTCTGATTTCAGTCATATGTTTAGCCCAATTTGGATATATATACAGTCAGGTCCGTAAATATTGGGACATTGAAAGAATTTTCAGATTTTGGCCTCTATTCACCACCACAATGGCTTTGAAATGAAACAAACAAGATGTGATTTAACTGCAGACTTTCAGATTTAATTTGAGGGTAATTACATCCAAATCAGGTGAACGGTATAGGAATTACAACGGTTTCTATATGTGCCTCCCACTTTTTAAGGGGCCAAAAGTAATGGGACAAACTAAACAATCCTAAATCTAACTTTCACTTTTTAATACTTTGTTGCAAATCCTTTGCAGGCAATTACAGCCTGAAGTCTGGAACGCATAGACATCACCAGACGCTGGGTTTCATCCCTGGTGATGCTCTGCCAGGCCTCTACTGCAAATGTCTTCAGTTCCTGCTTGTTTTTGGGGCATTTTCCCTTCAGTTTTGTCTTCATCAAGTGAAATGCATGCTCAATCGGATTCAGGTCAGGGGATTGACTTGGCCATTGCATAACATTCCACTTTTTAGCCTTAAAAACTCTTTGGTTGCTTTTGCAGTATGCTTCGGGTCATTGTCCATCTGCACTGTGAAGCACCGTCCAATGAGTTCTGAAGCATTTGAGCATATAATATTGCCCGAAACACTTCAGAATTCATTCTGCTGCTTTTGTCAGCAGTCACATCATCAATAAATACAAGGGAACCAGTTCCATTGGCAGCCATACATGCCCACGCCATGACACTACCACCACCATGCTTCACTGATGAGGTGGTATGTTTTGGATCATGAGCAGTTCCTTTCCTTCTCTTCTCTTCCCATCACTCTGGTACAAGTTGATCTTTGTCTCATCTGTCAATAGGATGTTGTTCCAGAACTGTAATGGCTTTTTTAGATGTTGTTTGGCAAACTGTAATCTGGTCTTCCTGTTTTTGTGGCTCACCAATGGTTTGCATCTTGTGGTGAACCCTCTATATTCACTCTTGTGAACTCTTCTCTTCATTGTTGACTTTGACACATATACATCTACCTTCTGGAGAGTGTTCTTGATTTGGCCAACTGTCGTGAAGGGGTTTTTCTTCACCAGAGAAATAATTATTTTGTCATCCACCACAGTTGTTTTCCATGGTCTTCCGGGTCTATTGGTGTTGCTGAGCTCTCCGGTGCGTTCTTTCTTTTTAAGAATGTTCCAAACAGTTGATTTGGCCACACCTAATGTTTTTGCTATCTCTCTGATGGGTTTGTTTTGATTTTTCAGCCTAATGATGGCTTGCTTCACTGATAGTGACAGCTCTTTGGATCTCATATTGAGAGTCGACAGCAATTGATTCCAAATGCAAATGTCACACCTAGAATCAACTCCAGACGTTTTACCTGCGTAATTGATAATGAAATAACGAGGGAATAGCCCACACCTGTCCATGAAATAGCTTTTGAGTTGATTGTCCCATTACTTTTGGCCTCTTAAAAAGTGGGAGGCACATATTGAAACTGTTGTAATTCCTACACCCTTCACCCGATTTGGATGTAATTACCCTCAAATTAAATCTGAAAGTCTGCAGTTAAAGCACATCTTGTTTGTTTCATTTCAAAACCATTGTGGTGATGAATAGAGGCCAAAATCTGAAATTTCTGTCAATGCCCCAATATTTACGGACCTGACTGTATATATATTGATGCTGTTCCTATAACGTCTATAGTTGATTATTTTCAGTTCACAAGAGGAACATCATTTGGGATTTTGGATCTTCATCACAGGCCTGATTTAGAGGTGAACGTAATGTCGATGTCGTACGTAGTGGAGCAGTTTTTTGCCACTACGCAAGCATCACAGTGTGCACACGCGGCGATTGACTAGAGACGCCGGACACAGTAAGGATTTATACACAAAGTGAGTGACAGGTAGTGACCGTTTGGGGGAGGTAGCAGGCGCGTCGCCACCATTTTCTGGGAGTGCACTAGTCAGCCACTGCAGAATTGTTCACAGTTGGACTGGCCCTGGCACCATAGTTGAGACGGACATTCTGAGACACAATGTACACAAGGCGGCCTCTGAGTTATTAGCATATTTCCACAAATCTGCTGCGTCTGAAATTGCGGTTGCATTCGTCTGAGTCAGGCCCTATGTTTTGTATGCCGAAAACAAGCAGAGATAACCACTGAAAGGTCTTTGTTTACACAATAACATGCACAACAGAGACACTTGCTGAAAGCAGTAATATGGTAAGTAACTGAAATAAGAAGAGTCGTTATGTTAGCGTTTATGTTGAAATTTATAATGTTGTTATCTCAATATCGACAGTTATTGTTGAAGTGTAGAGTGTGCTCCATAATGCTCCTCTAAGGAACCATTTGCCCTTACCAAAGTGGGCACTGGTTAAGTCTACTGTACATGTGCGGCGCCATCTTTTTACTGTGTATGAGCGCCACAGTGGGACACGAACAAAACAATAATACATGGACTGTTGTTAACAGGTCGAATTACTGCAGAACAGTCAAGAACAAGTGAGTCTTTTGTAAAAAGTTAAATGCAGACACAACCATTGCTCATTGTAATGCCCATCTTGTCACCAGGGCTGCCATCAGAAATTGCCGCGAATGAACGCTATGGCCGATAGTCGCCCATCTGCGCATGCGTATGTGTAAACATGCGCCTGTGCGAGTCACTCACTGCACTCGGGAATTGTGCGCTCGTAGTACACAGACTGGACGCTACTTTGAGTGACAGATAGCTCAGTTTGTGGGTGGTAACAGGGGAAGGTACTAGTGAACGGAGAAGTGGTGCTGTAAACGCAGGCGTGCCTGGGCGTCAAAACAGAGTTTTATGGGTGCGCATAATTAGCATGGAAGCGTCATTGTACACGTCACTTGATTGCATTTCTGCCTGCAGTGATCGCAGTGCTTGTAGTGGGGTAGGGTCTACCTCAAGCGCTGCGAGCAGCTCCGATGGCTATCGAAGGTTCTGATTAATCATACACTTCCTGGAGATGACGTGTGCTAAGTAAGAAAAGTGGGCTTCTTTATACCGGTGTGCGCTCACTCTGCCGTTGCTCTCTAAGACATAGAGGGCGTCCTTACACCAGAAAGTGTGATTGCGGAATTTGCATACCCGGCCCCTTTTGGCAGCAAGAGAGCACAGCTTAGCGTCCGGGTCTCAATCAACCTCTCAGTCTGGTACAGTACAGTGGGCCTGACTCATAGATGGTTGGTGATGCAGCTGCGTTCAAAGCCATTCAGGCAACAGGTGGTATAATATGTGAATGCTAATCTCAGACTTCACTTGGTGCATGGTTTGTGCATTTGCGATGGAGATTGTAAACACTCCAACATGGACGCAACATCAGTTGTACCATCGACGTTTGTGGTAACCTAGGATCTACTCTAACTACTTTCCTCAAATCCAACTAAACATGGCCACTGAAGCTGTGGATTTGCGTTTGGGCACGTAGCAGCCGTGACATTCCCATAACAGCCCCATTAAATTACCCTTTTTTTGCAATCACTTTAAGTCACCTCCCACTCTCCACCCTGAAATGCCCAAAGATCGAAATTCCCTTCTCAAGTGTTAGCGATGCCGTAAACCAGCGGTGGCCAACCCGTGGCTCTCCAGCCGCATGCGGCTCTTTTGGTTTTGAGATGCGGCTCCCCCAACTGGAACGGAACGCTGACCTCTAAAGCAATCAGAGGCCAAAGAAGCTTCTGATCGCTTCATAGGCCAGCATTCCCAGTGATGCAGTGCGCCTTCGGCGCGCGTATGCTATCGGCTCTTTAACTTAACTACTGATTTTTTGGCTCTTTGCCTCTGACTGGTTGGTCAACCCTACCATAAGCAATTGCCAATTGCGAATGACATAGGACACTTGAATCTGGGTGTGTGCAGTAAGGGATTTCTGGATTTTTTGTGCACACGCAGTAGCATATCGTCGCTCAGCTGTGTAAACATTGTCCATGCATCCATTTCTGAATCAGGCGCAGTGTACGCCTCATGTTTATCCTCTTCATCAGACCTTTATCTTCATACGCTGCCTGCAGGGCTATCCACATGTCATGTGCTGACACTTTCCTATGAATTATGGAATACACATGCTGTTTCACAGCTAGGCCTATGATCCCCATGGCCATATCCATTTCATCAGGATTTGGATTATCAACTGGATCATTTGTGTCTTTCCACAGCTTTTCAAACTTCAGCTGCATCTCCATAGTGAACTTCCACATGGCTTCACTTCTGAACCTCTAGATTTTCTGCTGGCTGCTGCACTGCGTATTTTCTGGCTTGATCAAAACAAACAGGACTTTACTGTATTCTTCACACTCAGGGTAATGAACCCATAACCTATTGATATGACCTATTGGTATAGAACCTGATTACAATAGGTACCAGCGAAAGTGAAATGGAAGTTAGTCCACATAGTGGGTCCTTAAACAGGCTTGCAGGTTTATTGGTAACAGCTTAACACACACAGGTGGTGACATCGGTACACAGCGGTGGCTATATCACCGGTAATGCAAGTAATATACAGCAGTAATTGGTCTCACCTAAATATTGCAGTGGGGCAGCACCATGAAACTCAACAGAGTGATGCGCACAGGGTGTCACAGCGCAGGAGCGTACTGCTCTCCAAGAGTCTTTAGACGGCCTGACCTGCCCATCAGGTTTTGGACAGAAGTGCCAGGTGGCCAGTCCAGTCATGGTTCCATTCCAATAATGCCACCTTTACTATCCATATATATTTCATTCCTTTCGGTTTTCCCATTGTGTCCCCTACTCCCTAAAGCACTTAGGGGTATATTCATTGTGTTAATTATCGGCGTCCAAACGGACCCCGATAATTAACAATCTATCTCGAAGTGAGCGCCGGAGCATTTCATCATTGCCCCGGCGTCGAGATGGCTGATCTGAAAATCAGCTGTCTCCCCGAAGTGCTTCACTGCTCCTTTCAGAGAAGTGAATCTTTTTCACCTGCTTTTGTAATAATTAAGTGACGATGAATAGGCCCCTTAAACATTTAAAATGCTCAAACACATGGGTCATTTAGTAGCGCAAACATTGCTGCGCATGGCAAAACCAGCCTTGGAGCTGCCATGTGCCAGTTTAAGCGCAACTAGTTTTCCACTGAGATTTAGGCCCTCATTCAGAGCCGTACGCTCTGAGCAGAGCGCACGCTCTGAATGAGGGCCGGGCTCCATTTTCATGGAGCGTCCTCCTGGACGCTCGTATAGCTGTGGGTCACCACGTACAGGCTATACGAGCGTGCATTGTGATGGTCGCGATGGTCGAGACCATCGCGACCATCGAATTTGCGAGCCGGAGCCTGCGGTTGAGGTTTTCAACCGCAAGCTCCGGAGTGATTTTGGCTCTATCAGAGCCAAAATCACTCCCACTGACATCACTAGTGATGTCAGTGGGCCGGCTTCTGACGGGAACGCCCCCGTCAGTGAGGCACGCCCCCGGCACGCCCACCAAAGGGGGCATGCTGTCAATCAACATTGACAGCACGCCCCCTTTGATCGGACACAACGAGCGAAGGACTTTCCTTCGCTCGTCGCGTCTGGCGCATGCGCACGACGGAGCTCCCTCCGTCGTGCGCATGCTCAGTCCATAACATCGACCCACTTGCGAGCGGACAGCCGCTCGCGAGTGGGTCTGAATCAGGCTCTTAGTGAGCACAAGTTTGAGGAGTGGGTTTTGGTGGGTAGAGGTCATCCTTGCAAATTTCAGAGCAAGCAGAAATTATATCTCCTTTTTGTAACAAGATTAGTGAGACAGGAGGAACCGGCTGATGGTGAGCGTTCGCCTCTCCTCTGTACATCACAAAGTAACAGAAAGAAAAGGTGTGGGAGAGGCAATTGAGTCCTTCATCTCAGAGAGACTCTTTTAAAGCCCCTCAATCTGTGGACTCTTATTTTACAGCTGTAGTTTGAGCAGTTGGATCGAGGGATGTGGTCTGAATAGTTGACATTCAGAATGTCGAAAGTCAGAATGTTGACATCGGAATGTCGGCAGGTTCAAAACGACTTAAAGCACTGACCAACTGCGTGCCATTCAGAATCAGCGACTAAACGTAAGTACTTTCCTTCTTATAATGAGTGCAATGCACCATTTGAGTCACTGTGAAGGCTCAGGGCCTGATTCAGAGCCGGACGCTATTTGCGGACGGTCGTTCCAAAAAAGGGGCTGGCTATTTAAATTGAGCGCTCGCTCATTGCGGTTTGTTGACGCCTCTATGTCTGAGCGAGCGAACAAAAAATGCGCTCGCTATTTTGTAAAGACGCCCCTTTGCCGTTCGCATCACACGTCATCTCCGGTATTTATTAGATTAATCGGGAACATCGAAAGGCATCTGAACTGCTCGCAGCGCTTGTGGTAGGTTTTTCTTACCGCTATCACTGCGAGCAGTTTAGGCTAAAAGACAACCAAGTGACCTGGTCGATGACGCTCCTTTACTAATTATGCACTCCCATTAAACGCCCTTTTTCCGTTTGGCACGCCTGCGTTCGGATCTCCACTCCCCCTTTTCAAGCACCTTCCCCTGTTACTACCCACAAACGGTACATTCTGTCAATCAAATTTTTGCGAGCGCACAATTCCCGACCGCAATGACTGGTTTGCGCGTGCGCATTATGACCCATACGCATGCGCAGTTGTGCAAACATTGCTCATAGCGAACGAGCGGCTCTGAATCAGGCCCTCAGTCCCTTTATGTTAAGTCCCTATGGACGGGTGATGTACTAGAGTCTGAGTGCCACAAACTGCTATTCTGCATTATTGATTGAGCCCTGCAATAACGGTACAGTGATAAGGGCAGTTCTGACACTTGAATGTCTTCACTCAGACTATCCCCATGTATTATACAGTATATGCTGAGTCAGACTGTAATACTGGGTGTCAGTCATGAGATCAGCATCATTATGTGCTCAAGTCAACGTGCTGTATAGTGATTAACCAGTGCTGGAGAGACAGCTAAATGTGACACCCAGCTAATGAGCAGTGACTGCACGGGGGCTGTCTCTGAAGCTTTGCTGTACTATGCACAGCACCACATGTGTTTCCATTGCAGAAACGGGTTCCGGAATGTTGATAGACAGTAATTAGATAGACAATGTTTAGATAGACACCAGATGTTAGACAGTCAATAGGTGATCAGGAACAAAAGGTCGACACACTAAATGTCGACATGTAAGAAGGATACATGAAAATGGTCAACACAAAAAATGTTCGACACAGTATTTTGTTTGTTTGTTAGGGTTAGGCACTTACTGGAGGGTTAGGGTTAGGCACTTACCCCCACGGTTAGGGTTAGGCACCAGGAGGGAGGGTTAGAGTCAGACACCTACCCCGACGGTTTGGGTTAGGCACCAAGAGGAAGGTTAGGGTGAAGATTAGGGTTAAAAAACAAAAAAATTCATGCGTCAACCATTTTTGTGTTGACCATTTCCATGTCGACCTTTTGACCCTATGGACAATTTGTACCTGTCGACCTGTGCTGTTTTGAAATTTTGTCCCTGTCAACCTATTTTCCCTGTTGACCAATTGTCAGTCTAATATCTGGTGTCTACCTAAACATGGTCTATCTGATTACTGTTTATCTCTTACACCACACCCGCAGGATCACTCAGCAGGCTGTGGGGCCTATTTACAGCGGGATGGACGTACAGCTTTTGGCGTCAGATGCACATTCCTATACTGCGCATGTGCACCAAAAAACTGCATTTGCCTTCATTAGTCTATAGTCTTCTGTGTATCTGTGACTAGCACCTCCATTACGGCTAGCGAGGTGGATCGGGGGCAGGCAGGGGAGTTTAGGGGTGGGCAATTGCAAGCTGAGTACCGAATGGGCGTGTTCATGTAATCGCGACACAATTAGACGTTTACGCCTCTGTAAGTATGCCTTTTAGGAGACAATCATGATGATTATCCATTGCGCTGTCTAGTCGCCTCTGATTGGCTGTTTGTGTATTCATCCTTCCTGTACGCCAGTAGTGTCGCGGCTGTGGCATTTGAAGTCCGGCCATCTTTTTCGCATTACTTAATGGACATTTCCACTTGAAAAACTGCAGAAAATAAGATTCCCCTTTTGATTATATTACAAAGGGAAACAATAGATGTTTATAAATGAATTAACTTTCATTTGTATTTATAATTTGTGTAGGTGTCAGTATTTCATTACATGCTATGCTGAGAAAGCAGCATTACACTTATCAATACTGGTAAGTAGCAGAGGCTCCTGCCCTCTTACCTGAATGTGGCTGCTGCTGACTGGCCTGGTCGGCCGGGTGTCGGGCGCCTGCACTATAGATCTGGCAGGCACCGGGACGGCGTAAGCACATGAGTGGCGGTTGTGCCGCACATGCGCTTAACACTGGCATCTGGGGGCTGCATTAACAGCAGCCCCGAAAAGCCGCGTAGGCCTGCCCGAACGGTAGAGCAGCGGCTTCCACTGGACGCTGCTCTCTGCTAATCGCAGAGGGAGGAGACACCTCCCCCTGGGGCTGGCTGTCCTGTGCATGACTGGCAGGTAGCGCTTCCAATAGAAAGCCTCCTCCAGTCACAGTGTAGCCAGTGCACAGACTGAAGTGGCTGATTTTACTGGGTGGATAGGGGGGGGGGTGAAATCCACTAGGTAAAATCCACCACTGCTTGTAACACTATAGGGCCTGACTCTGCGTGGGACGCAGCGGCGATGTCGGACCCAGTGGACCAATGTTTCTTGTCTGAGCATGCGGACCGATTATGTTCATACGGAGTCTCAGTACAAATATAGACACACAGTAGCAGAGATGTGAGGGTCACTCCTGGGCTGAGTGGGTGGTAACAGGGGGAACGGCTATACAGATTCACGAAGATGTTGCGCCTTATGGGAATGTTGCGTGCGTGTCGCTGACAGCAGTTGCGTACAGAGGTGCAGAACCACTCACTTAGGAGATCAGACGCAGATGGATAATTATCCGCACCTGCCATGGGGCTGATGGTGCGAGTGGTACCTCAGCTTATACGGACACTGAGGGATCTATTTACTAAGCCTCAGATGGTGATAAAGTTGATGGAGATAAGGTACCAACCAACCAGCTCCTAACTGTCATTTTTAAAACACAGCCTATGACATGGCAGGTAGGAGCTGATTGGCTGGAACTTTATCTCCGTTCACTTTGCAGTGGCAAATGCAGGATTTTGAAAGGGGGGTTTTCAAATCCTTGATCACCAAACCAATGAAAAAAACATCTAGTCATATATATATAGAGAGAGAGAGAGAGAGAGAGAGAGAGAGAGAGAGAGAGAGAGAGAGAGAGAGAGAGGCAGCTTACACAGGATTTAGGACACTATGAATTCCTATTGATCTATAAACCCTAAATGTTGCTATTTAGTGTTTTATGTCGCACAAGAAATAATTGCTTTCCAGACTTTCATTGTGGTTCCAAAGCACAAAAAGATATTATTCACCAAAAAGTAGATAGTTACACGCTGTGATCTAAATTACAATTAGCGCAAGAGATTATACATAAACAAGGTACAGTCAGTACATTACGCAGGCGCTCTGGATCCAGATTTCCGGCATCAAAGGTAAACCCTCCGTCAACAGAAAGAATATGATGACTCCCTACTGAATATAGAGTGCCTGAATATATACCCTTACAGAGAATAGGCAATACAATAGAAACAAGTTGGCATAATCCTATTGGTTCTTCTTCTTGGTTCTTCGTCATAGGTCAGTTGGTACAATGGTATTTCAGCCCTCCAATGGCTCTTTGTGTGTGTTTTAAGTTTAACTAATCAATAGAAACTACATACAAAGTACATTCTGACACATAATTCTCTATAATCCATAACTTGCAGACGCATGCTGCGATCTCCTTGCCAATGAAACCAGAGATCTGCAAATAAAATGTGGTTTAGAATAGCACCAAACACGATGTGGCTTCTACATACTAAACCTTAGATATCAAATACATGCGTTTTATAATATTATACAATAACGAATAAACCTTCTAATATTAGCCTTTATACTAAGGAACCTTTTAGGAAATTTGTGTAAGTGTAAATGTAAGAGAATATTGCGTAAACTTGCTAATATGCGTGGTGCGTTTATGTGTAGAGTGCTTATGATAAACAGCGCAACTGTGCGTAATGTGCAGTGTTTATGCATGTAAGTCTATGTGTGTGTGTTATGCAATTCAGTGAATTTGTGATGGATTTAATATATATCTATATATATATATATATATATCCCTCGCTTTATCATTTTGGCCAAGTCGACCATTTGAGCCTATCGAACTTAGTCAATGTCGACCATTTAACAGTCGATCTTTAGATCCTGTTAACCTGTTGTTGTCGACCATTTGGTGCTGTCCTATTGACTGTAAATAGTTTAGACATCCTGTGTAGGCAAAATGCTTATTCACAAAGGTTGTACTATATCTCAGTTTTAACACGTTCTTAGAGACAATGGCCCTCATTCAGAGCCGTACGCTCTGAGCAGAGCGCACGCTCTGAATGAGGGCCGGTCTCCATGAAAATGGAGCGTCCTCCTGGACGCTCGTATAGCTGTGGGTCACCACCCACAGGCTATACGAGCGTGCATTTTGATGGCCGCGATGGTCGTGACCATCGCGACCATCGAAAGCTGCGAGCCGGAGCCTGCGGTTGAGGTTTTCAACCGCAAGCTCCGGAGTGATTTTGGCTCTATCAGAGCCAAAATCACTCCCACTGACATCACTAGTGATGTCAGTGGGCCGGCTTCTGACGGGAACGCCCCCGTCAGTGAGGCACGCCCCCGGCACGCCCACCAAAGGGGGCATGCTGTCAATCAACATTGACAGCACGCCCCCTTTGATCGGACACAACGAGCGAAGGACTTTCCTTCGCTCGTCGCGTCTGGCGCATGCGCACGACGGAGCTCCCTCCGTCGTGCGCATGCTCAGTCCATAACATCGACCCACTTGCGAGCGGACAGCCGCTCGCGAGTGGGTCTGAATCAGGCTCTTAGTGAGCACAAGTTTGAGGAGTGGGTTTTGGTGGGTAGAGGTCATCCTTGCAAATTTCAGAGCAAGCAGAAATTATATCTCCTTTTTGTAACAAGATTAGTGAGACAGGAGGAACCGGCTGATGGTGAGCGTTCGCCTCTCCTCTGTACATCACAAAGTAACAGAAAGAAAAGGTGTGGGAGAGGCAATTGAGTCCTTCATCTCAGAGAGACTCTTTTAAAGCCCCTCAATCTGTGGACTCTTATTTTACAGCTGTAGTTTGAGCAGTTGGATCAGAGCCAAAATCTCTCCCACTGACATCACTAGTGATGTCAGTGGGCCGGCTTTTGACGGGAGGCGTTCCCGTGGGAACGCCCCCGGCAGGGAGGCACGCCCCCGGCACGCCTACCAAAGGGGGCGTGCTGTCAATCAACATTGACAGCACGCCCCCTTTGATCGGACACAACGAGCGAAGGACTTTCCTTCGCTCATCGCGTCTGGCGCATGCGCACGACGGAGCTCCCTCCGTCGTGCGCATGCTCAGTCCAGAACATCGACCCACTTGCGAGCGGACAGCCGCTCGTGAGTGGGTCTGAATCAGGCCCAATATGTTTTTTTCAGAGCAGTTATTAGCCAACAGAGCCTGAAGAACCCTGCTAAGAGATGGCTTCACTGAGCCTTTAAGGAGATCACAAAGGTCTCTTCTTTGCAGACTTAAGCTGGCCATCCACTATACAATTTTCTGTCAGATATCTGTCCAATCTGGCTGGTTGGAATGAAAACCTGGTAATGTATAGCCAAAAATGGTTGTTCAGACAAATTGATTAAAAACAAAAATGTAACCAATTTGAACAATTTTTTTTGTCCTTTTTTTCAGTGTTTAAAAGCATATGATCGACGGACATTTGCTCCCATACATTACCAGGTTTTCATTCCAACTGGCCAGATTGGACAGATATCGGACAGAAAATTGTATAGCGGATGCCCAGCTTTACAGTATTTCCGCAGTATCCCACTTAGTTACAGAGAAAGTCAGCGATAATTGGGCCAAAGGCCGATCCTCTGATGAAATACGTAAAATCTTCCTTTCGGTGCTCTGTAAAACAGACGCTCTTGATGTTATAATTCCAGGCTTTCCAGCACCTGTAATAGTTTCATCACTGGCCCAGCTTTCTGTCATCCTGCGCCTGGGAAGAGTTTTGAATGTTAGTAGCTATATTGATGGTGATATCTCATCTTGTGTGTGTGTCAGAGAGTGAGTAAAGCTTTCCAAACGTTTCCACGATAAATTAGCCGAAAATCGTTGTTCCTTTCACTGGTGCAATCTGGCCTTTGGCTTTCACTGACCTACCACAGAGGAATGGATCGACTGTCATCATCTCTCTTTACATAAACTCCACTAAGAGGGAGATGTACTAAGCTCTGGAAAGTGATACACGACTAGCCACTCAGCTCCTAACTGTCATGTTACAGGCTTTGTTTGAAAAATGACAGTTAGGAGCTGATTGGCTGGTAGTTTATCACTCTTCAATTTATCACTTTCCAGAGCTAAGTACATATGCCCCTAAATATGAAATTACCAATACAGTTGGGAATGGCATTCCGTGTAATGACTATACAAAAAGGGAACTGTAAGACAATGTCAATGAACTTTGGTGGCAGACAGTGGCTGATCAATCAATAGGCTGATAAGACTGCAGCCTAGGGCTCTGGGACTTGGAGGGCCGCCACCAGGGCATGATTGGTCTCTGAGACCTGTTGTGGCTTCTTCACAGGGACCAGCCACCTTCTAATTTGTGCTGGGAAAAGTAAAAAGATAAAGAAGAATGAAGGAAGGTAAAGGAGGAAGAGAATAGAGAAGGATGCAGGAGGAAGATAATGGATGGAGGACATACAAGAAGGAGGATGATAGAAAAGGATGAAGGAGGAAGATAATGGATGGAGGACATAAAAGAAGGAGGATGATAGAGAAGGATGCAGGAGGAAGATAATGGATGGAGGACAGAAAAGAAGGAGGATGATAGAGAAGGATGAAGGAGGAAGATAATGGATGGAGGACATAAAAGAAGGAGGATGATAGAAAAGGATGCAGGAGGAAGACAATGGATGGAAGACAGAAAAGAAGGAGGATGATAGAGAAGGACGAAGGAGGAAGATAATGGATGGAGTACATAAAAGAAGGAGTCCTTTTTTTCAGTGTTTAAAAGCATATGATCGACGGACATTTGCTCCCATACATTACCAGGTTTTCATTCCAACTGGCCAGATTGGACAGATATCGGACAGAAAATTGTATAGCGGATGCCCAGCTTTACAGTATTTCCGCAGTATCCCACTTAGTTACAGAGAAAGTCGGCGATAATTGGGCCAAAGGCCGATCCTCTGATGAAATACGTAAAATCTTCCTTTCGGTGCTCTGTAAAACAGACGCTCTTGATGTTATAATTCCAGGCTTTCCAGCACCTGTAATAGTTTCATCACTGGCCCAGCTTTCTGTCATCCTGCGCCTGGGAAGAGTTTTGAATGTTAGTAGCTATATTGATGGTGATATCTCATCTTGTGTGTGTGTCAGAGAGTGAGTAAAGCTTTCCAAACGTTTCCACGATAAATTAGCCGAAAATCGTTGTTCCTTTCACTGGTGCAATCTGGCCTTTGGCTTTCACTGACCTACCACAGAGGAATGGATCGACTGTCATCATCTCTCTTTACATAAACTCCACTAAGAGGGAGATGTACTAAGCTCTGGAAAGTGATACACGACTAGCCACTCAGCTCCTAACTGTCATGTTACAGGCTGTGTTTGAAAAATGACAGTTAGGAGCTGATTGGCTGGTAGTTTATCACTCTTCAATTTATCACTTTCCAGAGCTAAGTACATATGCCCCTAAATATGAAATTACCAATACAGTTGGGAATGGCATTCCGTGTAATGACTATACAAAAAGGGAACTGTAAGACAATGTCAATGAACTTTGGTGGCAGACAGTGGCTGATCAATCAATAGGCTGATAAGACTGCAGCCTAGGGCTCTGGGACTTGGAGGGCCGCCACCAGGGCATGATTGGTCTCTGAGACCTGTTGTGGCTTCTTCACAGGGACCAGCCACCTTCTAATTTGTGCTGGGAAAAGTAAAAAGATAAAGAAGAATGAAGGAAGGTAAAGGAGGAAGAGAATAGAGAAGGATGCAGGAGGAAGATAATGGATGGAGGACATACAAGAAGGAGGATGATAGAAAAGGATGAAGGAGGAAGATAATGGATGGAGGACATAAAAGAAGGAGGATGATAGAGAAGGATGCAGGAGGAAGATAATGGATGGAGGACAGAAAAGAAGGAGGATGATAGAGAAGGATGAAGGAGGAAGATAATGGATGGAGGACATAAAAGAAGGAGGATGATAGAAAAGGATGCAGGAGGAAGACAATGGATGGAAGACAGAAAAGAAGGAGGATGATAGAGAAGGACGAAGGAGGAAGATAATGGATGGAGTACATAAAAGAAGGAGTCCTTTTTTTCAGTGTTTAAAAGCATATGATCGACGGACATTTGCTCCCATACATTACCAGGTTTTCATTCCAACTGGCCAGATTGGACAGATATCGGACAGAAAATTGTATAGCGGATGCCCAGCTTTACAGTATTTCCGCAGTATCCCACTTAGTTACAGAGAAAGTCAGCGATAATTGGGCCAAAGGCCGATCCTCTGATGAAATACGTAAAATCTTCCTTTCGGTGCTCTGTAAAACAGACGCTCTTGATGTTATAATTCCAGGCTTTCCAGCACCTGTAATAGTTTCATCACTGGCCCAGCTTTCTGTCATCCTGCGCCTGGGAAGAGTTTTGAATGTTAGTAGCTATATTGATGGTGATATCTCATCTTGTGTGTGTGTCAGAGAGTGAGTAAAGCTTTCCAAACGTTTCCACGATAAATTAGCCGAAAATCGTTGTTCCTTTCACTGGTGCAATCTGGCCTTTGGCTTTCACTGACCTACCACAGAGGAATGGATCGACTGTCATCATCTCTCTTTACATAAACTCCACTAAGAGGGAGATGTACTAAGCTCTGGAAAGTGATACATGACTAGCCACTCAGCTCCTAACTGTCATGTTACAGGCTGTGTTTGAAAAATGACAGTTAGGAGCTGATTGGCTGGTAGTTTATCACTCTTCAATTTATCACTTTCCAGAGCTAAGTACATATGCCCCTAAATATGAAATTACCAATACAGTTGGGAATGGCATTCCGTGTAATGACTATACAAAAAGGGAACTGTAAGACAATGTCAATGAACTTTGGTGGCAGACAGTGGCTGATCAATCAATAGGCTGATAAGACTGCAGCCTAGGGCTCTGGGACTTGGAGGGCCGCCACCAGGGCATGATTGGTCTCTGAGACCTGTTGTGGCTTCTTCACAGGGACCAGCCACCTTCTAATTTGTGCTGGGAAAGGTAAAAAGATAAAAAAGAATGAAGGAAGGTAAAGGAGGAAGAGAATAGAGAAGGATGAAGGAGGAAGATAATGGATGGAGGACATACAAGAAGGAGGATGATAGAAAAGGATGAAGGAGGAAGATAATGGATGGAGGACATAAAAGAAGGAGGATGATAGAGAAGGATGCAGGAGGAAGATAATGGATGGAGGACAGAAAAGAAGGAGGATGATAGAGAAGGATGAAGGAGGAAGATAATGGATGGAGGACATAAAAGAAGGAGGATGATAGAAAAGGATGCAGGAGGAAGATAATGGATGGAAGACAGAAAAGAAGGAGGATGATAGAGAAGGACGAAGGAGGAAGATAATGGATGGAGTACATAAAAGAAGGAGTCCTTTTTTTCAGTGTTTAAAAGCATATGATCGACGGACATTTGCTCCCATACATTACCAGGTTTTCATTCCAACTGGCCAGATTGGACAGATATCGGACAGAAAATTGTATAGCGGATGCCCAGCTTTACAGTATTTCCGCAGTATCCCACTTAGTTACAGAGAAAGTCAGCGATAATTGGGCCAAAGGCCGATCCTCTTACGAAATACGTAAAATCTTCCTTTCGGTGCTCTGTAAAACAGACGCTCTTGATGTTATAATTCCAGGCTTTCCAGCACCTGTAATAGTTTCATCACTGGCCCAGCTTTCTGTCATCCTGCGCCTGGGAAGAGTTTTGAATGTTAGTAGCTATATTGATGGTGATATCTCATCTTGTGTGTGTGTCAGAGAGTGAGTAAAGCTTTCCAAACGTTTCCACGATAAATTAGCCGAAAATCGTTGTTCCTTTCACTGGTGCAATCTGGCCTTTGGCTTTCACTGACCTACCACAGAGGAATGGATCGACTGTCATCATCTCTCTTTACATAAACTCCACTAAGAGGGAGATGTACTAAGCTCTGGAAAGTGATACACGACTAGCCACTCAGCTCCTAACTGTCATGTTACAGGCTGTGTTTGAAAAATGACAGTTAGGAGCTGATTGGCTGGTAGTTTATCACTCTTCAATTTATCACTTTCCAGAGCTAAGTACATATGCCCCTAAATATGAAATTACCAATACAGTTGGGAATGGCATTCCGTGTAATGACTATACAAAAAGGGAACTGTAAGACAATGTCAATGAACTTTGGTGGCAGACAGTGGCTGATCAATCAATAGGCTGATAAGACTGCAGCCTAGGGCTCTGGGACTTGGAGGGCCGCCACCAGGGCATGATTGGTCTCTGAGACCTGTTGTGGCTTCTTCACAGGGACCAGCCACCTTCTAATTTGTGCTGGGAAAGGTAAAAAGATAAAAAAGAATGAAGGAAGGTAAAGGAGGAAGAGAATAGAGAAGGATGCAGGAGGAAGATAATGGATGGAGGACATACAAGAAGGAGGATGATAGAAAAGGATGAAGGAGGAAGATAATGGATGGAGGACATAAAAGAAGGAGGATGATAGAGAAGGATGCAGGAGGAAGATAATGGATGGAGGACAGAAAAGAAGGAGGATGATAGAGAAGGACGAAGGAGGAAGATAATGGATGGAGTACATAAAAGAAGGAGTCCTTTTTTTCAGTGTTTAAAAGCATATGATCGACGGACATTTGCTCCCATACATTACCAGGTTTTCATTCCAACTGGCCAGATTGGACAGATATCGGACAGAAAATTGTATAGCGGATGCCCAGCTTTACAGTATTTCCGCAGTATCCCACTTAGTTACAGAGAAAGTCAGCGATAATTGGGCCAAAGGCCGATCCTCTTACAAAATACGTAAAATCTTCCTTTCGGTGCTCTGTAAAACAGACGCTCTTGATGTTATAATTCCAGGCTTTCCAGCACCTGTAATAGTTTCATCACTGGCCCAGCTTTCTGTCATCCTGCGCCTGGGAAGAGTTTTGAATGTTAGTAGCTATATTGATGGTGATATCTCATCTTGTGTGTGTGTCAGAGAGTGAGTAAAGCTTTCCAAACGTTTCCACGATAAATTAGCCGAAAATCGTTGTTCCTTTCACTGGTGCAATCTGGCCTTTGGCTTTCACTGACCTACCACAGAGGAATGGATCGACTGTCATCATCTCTCTTTACATAAACTCCACTAAGAGGGAGATGTACTAAGCTCTGGAAAGTGATACACGACTAGCCACTCAGCTCCTAACTGTCATGTTACAGGCTGTGTTTGAAAAATGACAGTTAGGAGCTGATTGGCTGGTAGTTTATCACTCTTCAATTTATCACTTTCCAGAGCTAAGTACATATGCCCCTAAATATGAAATTACCAATACAGTTGGGAATGGCATTCCGTGTAATGACTATACAAAAAGGGAACTGTAAGACAATGTCAATGAACTTTGGTGGCAGACAGTGGCTGATCAATCAATAGGCTGATAAGACTGCAGCCTAGGGCTCTGGGACTTGGAGGGCCGCCACCAGGGCATGATTGGTCTCTGAGACCTGTTGTGGCTTCTTCACAGGGACCAGCCACCTTCTAATTTGTGCTGGGAAAGGTAAAAAGATAAAAAAGAATGAAGGAAGGTAAAGGAGGAAGAGAATAGAGAAGGATGCAGGAGGAAGATAATGGATGGAGGACATACAAGAAGGAGGATGATAGAAAAGGATGAAGGAGGAAGATAATGGATGGAGGACATAAAAGAAGGAGGATGATAGAGAAGGATGCAGGAGGAAGATAATGGATGGAGGACAGAAAAGAAGGAGGATGATAGAGAAGGATGAAGGAGGAAGATAATGGATGGAGGACATAAAAGAAGGAGGATGATAGAAAAGGATGCAGGAGGAAGATAATGGATGGAAGACAGAAAAGAAGGAGGATGATAGAGAAGGACGAAGGAGGAAGATAATGGATGGAGTACATAAAAGAAGGAGTCCTTTTTTTCAGTGTTTAAAAGCATATGATCGACGGACATTTGCTCCCATACATTACCAGGTTTTCATTCCAACTGGCCAGATTGGACAGATATCGGACAGAAAATTGTATAGCGGATGCCCAGCTTTACAGTATTTCCGCAGTATCCCACTTAGTTACAGAGAAAGTCAGCGATAATTGGGCCAAAGGCCGATCCTCTTACGAAATACGTAAAATCTTCCTTTCGGTGCTCTGTAAAACAGACGCTCTTGATGTTATAATTCCAGGCTTTCCAGCACCTGTAATAGTTTCATCACTGGCCCAGCTTTCTGTCATCCTGCGCCTGGGAAGAGTTTTGAATGTTAGTAGCTATATTGATGGTGATATCTCATCTTGTGTGTGTGTCAGAGAGTGAGTAAAGCTTTCCAAACGTTTCCACGATAAATTAGCCGAAAATCGTTGTTCCTTTCACTGGTGCAATCTGGCCTTTGGCTTTCACTGACCTACCACAGAGGAATGGATCGACTGTCATCATCTCTCTTTACATAAACTCCACTAAGAGGGAGATGTACTAAGCTCTGGAAAGTGATACACGACTAGCCACTCAGCTCCTAACTGTCATGTTACAGGCTGTGTTTGAAAAATGACAGTTAGGAGCTGATTGGCTGGTAGTTTATCACTCTTCAATTTATCACTTTCCAGAGCTAAGTACATATGCCCCTAAATATGAAATTACCAATACAGTTGGGAATGGCATTCCGTGTAATGACTATACAAAAAGGGAACTGTAAGACAATGTCAATGAACTTTGGTGGCAGACAGTGGCTGATCAATCAATAGGCTGATAAGACTGCAGCCTAGGGCTCTGGGACTTGGAGGGCCGCCACCAGGGCATGATTGGTCTCTGAGACCTGTTGTGGCTTCTTCACAGGGACCAGCCACCTTCTAATTTGTGCTGGGAAAGGTAAAAAGATAAAAAAGAATGAAGGAAGGTAAAGGAGGAAGAGAATAGAGAAGGATGCAGGAGGAAGATAATGGATGGAGGACATACAAGAAGGAGGATGATAGAAAAGGATGAAGGAGGAAGATAATGGATGGAGGACATAAAAGAAGGAGGATGATAGAGAAGGATGCAGGAGGAAGATAATGGATGGAGGACAGAAAAGAAGGAGGATGATAGAGAAGGATGAAGGAGGAAGATAATGGATGGAGGACATAAAAGAAGGAGGATGATAGAAAAGGATGCAGGAGGAAGATAATGGATGGAAGACAGAAAAGAAGGAGGATGATAGAGAAGGACGAAGGAGGAAGATAATGGATGGAGTACATAAAAGAAGGAGGATGATAGAGAAGGATGTAGGAGGAAGATAATGGATGGAGGACAGAAAAGAAGGAGGATGATAGAGAAGGATGAAGGAGGAAGATAATGGATGGAGGACATAAAAGAAGGAGGATGATAGAGAAGGATGCAGGAGGAAGATAATGGATGGAGGACAGAAAAGAAGGAGGATGATAGAGAAGGATGCAGGAGGAAGATAATGGATGGAGGACAGAGAAGAAGGAGGATGATAGAGAAGGATGCAGGAGGAAGATAATGGATGGAGGACAGAGAAGAAGGAGGATGATAGAGAAGGATGCAGGAGGAAGATAATGGATGGAGGACATAAAAGAAGGAGGATGATAGAGAAGGATGCAGGAGGAAGATAATGGATGGAGGACATAAAAGAAGGAGGATGATAGAGAAGGATGAAGGAGGAAGATAATGGATGAAGGACATAAAAGAAGAAGGATGATAGAGAAGGATGAAGGAGGAAGATAATGGATGGAGGACAAAAAAGAAGGAAGATGATAGAGAAGGATGAAGGAGGAAGATAATGGATGGAGGACATAAAAGAAGGAGGATGATAGAGAAGGATGAAGGAGGAAGATAATGGATGGAGGACATAAAAGAAGGAGGATGATAGAGAAGGATGCAGGAGGAAGATAATGGATGGAGGACATAAAAGAAGGAGGATGATAGAGAAGGATGCAGGAGGAAGATAATGGATGGAAGACAGAAAAGAAGGACGATGATAGGGAAGGATGCAGGAGGAAGATAATGGATGGAGGACAGAAAAGAAGGAGGATGATAGAGAAGGATGCAGGAGGAAGATAATGGATGGAGGACAGAAAAGAAGGAGGATGATAGAGAAGGATGCAGGAGGAAGATAATGGATGGAGGACAGAAAAGAAGGAGGATGATAGAGAAGGATGCAGGAGGAAGATAATGGATGGAGGACATAAAAGAAGGAGGATGATAGAGAAGGAGGAAGATAATGGATGGAGGACATAAAAGAAGGAAGATGATAGAGAAGGATGAAGGAGGAAGATAATGGATGGAGGACATAAAAGGAGGATGATAGAGAAGGATGAAGGAGGAAAGATAATGGATGGAGAAAAGAAAAGAAGGAGGATGATAGAGAAGGATGCAGGAGGAAGATAATGGATGGAGGACAGAAAAGGAGGATGATAGAGAAGGATGAAGGAGGAAGATAAAGAATGGAGGACAGAAAAGAAAGAGGATGATAGAGAAGGATGAAGGAGGGAGGTAGAATAGAGAGTAAGGAGAAAACAGGAAGGAGGAAAGTAATTTATCCCCCCGGCCCTTGGTACCCATTGTATGACCTTTCCTCAGTGACAATTGTCCATGGCACAAGTGAAGGAACCCGCAGACTGATCCATTGTATGGGAGGGAAGGAGTTAGCGGTCATGGGTATGGCCTCCTGTAGAGTTGGATGCACTTTATGTTATAAACACAGATGTAAAATGTGTCCAAAAATAAAAAGATGCAATTACCTGTGCACGAGTAGCTGTATCTGTAGACGCCGTCGCCTGCTGCTCAGCATACCGCAAGCCGCTCAGCATACCGCAAGCGCTAAGTGCGTCTGCGTCATGAAGATAAAGGCAACATCATGCATTAGAGATGCCATGCATGGGCTTTATCGAGTTGATCATGATGATTGGCAAATTAATGTTGAATTGTTGTCTAAATAATTTTAAAAAAGTTCCCCCCAATAAGAATAAATAAATCAGTGATAAAATCAACAGCCGCCATAGCCTGGGCTGGTTACGGAGACTTCATTCAGTAATATCCAAACGCAGCGGCTTCTCTTACATTGGTCAGAGCATGAGGAAGCCACCACCATTTATGAATGGAATGTGCTGTATCAGTTACAAGATGTCAGATGGAAGAGGATCGTCTCTGGGTTAAGGTGTCTGATAAATGGGTAGAAGAAGTTGTGTGTGGGAGTCATTCATTTTTACCTACTGTATTTTATTTATTTTCAGTGTCTTTATTTATAGTATTTTATTCTTGTGTCTTACAGGTCCTAGTGCTCCCTAGATGCCGGGATATTCCGTAGCCTGTAGTTATACAAGTGTCCGCTTTTGCTGGCACTCATCGGCAGGGGCGCCGAGAGGGGGGGGAGCGGGTACAAATTACCCGGGCTTGCTGGGGGGGGCCTCGGCGGGGGCCGGGTCCGGCACCGCTCCCCCCCCCTCTTACATCACAAAGCAGCCTAGCACACGCTGCTGTGTGCTGGGCTGCCCTGGAGACTGCTCGCGGCTGCTAAGAAGCAGTCTCCTATGCCTGTGGGGGGAGTGATCAAGCTGCTTGCGCCCCCCACTGGTTATGGGCCGGGCTGAGAGGGCTCACTGCGCCCCCCTCACCAGCGCGAAACAGCGCTGCAAAACTTTTTTATTTTTAGCTAAGGGGTCGTGGCCACACCTTCCGCGATTAAGCAACTCCCCCTGTTTTACTGGGGCCCACTGCGGCTCTTGACGGGCCTGCTCATCGGCTTATCTATAATGGGTGCAGGGCGTGCGGTGCACATGGGCACCAGTAGCTCACACATATATACCTTCCTCGACCAATGCTGTATAGAATAGTGGAAACCCCATTAAAATCTGTCCAGTGGTTCAAGAGATTATGCCGAACGAACAGATAGGCCGGGATGTACTAAATGGAAAATGTGATAAAACCCCCGTTTTCGTGGATTTACAGCATCTTCCATATGTACTATTGCGTGGCCGCCGGGAATCCGATGCGGAGAGTAACGAGAGGCCTATGGGCTTCTACTGCATCGTGCTGGTATGAGGGATCGGATCCCTCCCAGCATGCCCCGCGGCCGCCGCGTCACTCTCCACATGCGCAGATGGACTCCCAGGTCATAAACCCGGAAGTCCAGGGCGCAGCTCTGATCGCAAAGGACAGATCTTATCGGAAAGCTGTCCTTTGTGGTACTGATCGCATATGTTAGTGCATATGCGATCAGTAGGTATGCGATCTGTGGCAGGATGTACCGCACAATGTTAGTACATCTCGGCCATAGACCCCTAAACTGGGGACTTTTTTATATACTGTATATAGTGAGAGAAAGAGAGAGAGGGGCCTATTCATCATCGAAGACCGTATGGCCTCCGATGATGAAGGACTGAACTCGCTGCGAGGGTTACTTTAGTATCCAACTCGCAGCGGGGGAAGCCTGACACCGGAGCAATTCATCATTGCTCAGGTGACGGGACATCTGCTCCGAAAAGCAGTTGTCCCCGTTGAAGGTATCGCAGCTGCTTCTGTAGCTGCATTACTTATCTGCTCCCCGTCGTCCCGGCAACGGGCATTCGCACAGCCGCCGGGGAGCTGGTGAGGAGGCGGCTTCGCATCCCCGGAACTCCTTCCCATATGGAGGAGCGGGAATCGGAGAGCAAGCACCGTCTGAAGATGGCGCTTGTTCTCGGCAGCAAACTCAGAAAACTTTCAGTTTTCGGAGTTTGCTGAATACCGGGGGGGGTCCGGTAGGACCCCTAATGATGAATGGCCTGTTTCCGCATGGTTACCAGGCCATTTATCGGTTGATGAATAGACTCCTGAGAGAGAGAGAGAGAGAGAGAGAGAGAGAGAGAGAGAGAGACCCAGAGTGTTGTGCTAAGGCTACAGACATACACACAAATATCTTCTCTCTCTCTCTCTCTCTCTCTCTCTCTCTCAGAGTCTGGGTGGGCATGCGCCAGGGACTACAAAATAGTACTTTGCCAGGAAGCAATATGGAGGGAGAGAACCAGGCAGATGGCATGAGCCGAGTCAGTTGGGACTCTGGGGGTGAAGAGGAAGAAGCAGTTGAAGAGCGGTTGTCAGTGGAAGAGAAGAGGGACAGGAGGTATGTGCCAGCGTTGGGGGTATCAGGGGCATTGACCCTGCAAATACATCTAAAGATCCACAATGGGACAGTATGTTGAAGCATGTGTTACTGCTTACCAGGGACAGTGATAGACATCCAGCATAATACATGGTTATGTATAAGGCAGATCAGTTAATAACTGTTTAAGATGGGCAGAGCTATTAAAACAGAAATGCACAACAGTGCTGGACACTATCCTACAGCTACACAGTGCTCAATTGTATATAATGCAAAAATGAGAACATTTAAGGGTCATTCCAATTAGGTGCGAAGGGGAAGGTCATTGCAACGACATAGAAACGCCGGCAATGGCATGGCAATTGCCCCCCTCGCAGCCCGATCTCACCCCAGACTGGCACATTTGTGCTCGCAGCCCTATGGCTGCACAGATCACCGGTCCCTGGATGCAGGTAAGTGTCTGGGGTTTATTTTTGTTTTTACTATTTTATTATTTTACAGTAATCAGCTTGTGGCCTATTTAGAGCACACAGCTGATCACTGGGGCCGTCTCCTGGCTCTGCTCTACCTGTTAGAGCAGAGCAGGAGTCGGGGAACCGCGTATCGTTATTATTACAGGGCTTCCCCTGGTATTTTTTCACAATATATTTTTAGTAAATTTCAGGCAGATCACATTACAATTATGGGAAATGTGATTTGCTTACCAAAAATATGTGAATTGTAGGGATTGGAGACGTTTTTTTACAAAAACTACTCCAATTGCCCTTTAATAAATGTATGTGATACTAAAATAATGTGAAAAGGGTGTGAAAACAATTATTTTTATTTTAGTAAAAATTATGTTAATAAATGTGCGCCTGAATATTTACAGTACAAAGATATAGGAAGGCCTATTTATTAAAAAATCTGTTAATTACAGTATAATTCCTTATCACTTCATATCGCTGCAATAATGAATCATTTTTGTTGGTATTTATCAAAAAGCTCCGATAAGATGTTGTCCAGCAAAGAGCTTAAAAGCAATATTTGACACTGGACCTGATTCAGACACATTCGCTAGATGCGGTCGCTCACTCCCAGCGTATGGAAATTCAGCTTAGTGACGTCAAGGCAGCCGCTCGCACGGCAAGGCATAAGCACGCCCACTATGTCTAGGCGAGCGATCACTTTGTGTTTATAGATGCCCACCAGCCTGTCTTTAGCCGCCCACTAGCGTACGTCATCTCCAGGAAGTATATACCACCATCGGTACATCGAGAACCATCGGATCAGACCGCAGCGCTTGTGGTTGACTGTACCCTACCGCAAGCACTGCGAGTGCTTCAGTGTAAAAATCAACCATGTGACGTGTACTATGACGCTGCCTGTTAATTATGCATGCCTCTGAAACGGCGTTGAAACACTCTGGCACGCCTGCGTTCGCATCTCCACTCCCCCGTTACTACTGCTCTTACCACACACAAACGGCCTCTCCTGTCACTCATTCCACTGGGCTGTCTTTGCTGGGCGAGCGAGCGCTACCCGATCGCTCAAACTAGTTCACCCATGTGCACTGCGATGCATATGCATGCGCAAATGCATACCAGCGAGTGGCCGCTTGCGAACGGGTCTGAATCAGGCCCACTGCGCGTAAGCCACACACATGTCACACATGCGCAGTTCCATTTTGTGAAAATGGATGCATTAGTGGACGAAAGCCACCACGGAGGGACAAAGCGTAGTCCACGGGGCTAAGCGTAGCTTTTTGGAGCTTTATAAATAGAGGCGGACGGCAGTCCCCATTAGGAATAAAATAGTTCCCTTCCCTGTACGGAGGCAGTGGAGGAAAAAAATGGCGGAGAATGCAGGAGATGACGGGGATGTACGGGTGCAGCCTGCTTAAGTGGTGACATGTGGACTCTCTTACGGCTAACAGGCAGCACGGGGTGCAGCCTAAAAACAAGCCCGTCCAAATTATTTCATTTTGGACCTGACCACCCGCAGCGCCCCAGAGACACTCAGTTTAGGAACAACTGTACTTGTTATAAGCCGCCGTCACAGCCTGTTACTTTCTCCTGCGGCGACTGTCTCCCCAGTCACCAGGCAATGTGGATGCCGAACTGGGACGGCGCCTGCGGTTGCTGGGAGACCAAGACGCCGGGTGGCCGCAGGTACTGCTGGGACTGCCGAATGACGTGCAGTGTCCTAGCTGTCAATCTTGAATTTGGCGTACCTGCCGCTAATTGGTGGAGGATCTTTTATTACTTTGTCTGGACCGGCACCAAGTTTACTCTTCCTGGGCAGGATGTACTAAAGTTTCTGCTGTGAAAGTATGCTAATGGTTGCATCGCAAAGCACTCGCACATATAACATGCAGACGACCCACTTTCCCTCTCTCACATCCGTTATACCTTGCAAACCTCCTCAAACATTGGAACCATCGAGTACCAATGAACATTTACTACATTTACAACACTTTGCATCACCCGACCGCGGCACACACCTCGCACAGGGGACGTGACCATATGTTCTGCAATTAGGCCACACACACTTCCCCCGTGGTGGCTCTCTACTCCCCTGTTTACCCCCTTGCATGCAAACACAGGCTCTGTATTTACTATGAACTCGCATGAGTCATCAAGTTTGTTTAGACTGAGGATAAAATGATACTTTTGCTGCATTCTCACAAGCTTTTGGCAGACTGACAATTTCCACTGGAGCCAGCCCTGGAACATGTGTAATTTAAGTGTGTCCCCATTTTTAGCGATTGTGTGACAGTGTGTGGCCCTG
This sequence comes from Taudactylus pleione, assembly GCA_031769625.1. Classification (NCBI taxonomy): domain Eukaryota; kingdom Metazoa; phylum Chordata; class Amphibia; order Anura; family Myobatrachidae; genus Taudactylus; species Taudactylus pleione. The sequence goes on along the minus strand of JAUIMM010000342.1, from coordinate 932,306 downwards.
ATGCAGTTCAAACCTAGGCAAAACCTAATCCTGGTCAAACTACACCACCCTGCCAAATTTGGTGGAGCTAAGTCCAAAACTCTTGCCGTGCATAAAGGACAAAATTACGGACAGACAGATAGGCTTTCTCGCTTATTATATAGATTGAACACAAATTTTGTCTGAATTTTCATTATTAAAAAGTTTATATTATCGTTATTGTTACAATTTAGTGCTCAATGGTTGACAAAATTAACACTGGGGCCAGCAAAACAAATGAGGGCCCATACCCCTAGGAAAAACTAGCCCTGTGCTAACAGTGCTGGAGTTCTCACCCCATCCCCTGGTGATGGGTGTAGGGTTATAAATGATTATATATTAGTAAAAATATATTATTTTACTGGCAAACTATAAGTCCCAGCAATCCCTACCATGTCCAATTTTATTGCCTGCTAGGACATGATGGCACTTGTAGAACCACAAGTTTCAGCATGGCCTGGCATCCAGAGCCCGATATGACTTGCAGTGCACCAGTAAAAAAATTTTTTATTAATAAAGACACTACCCACACAGAATGTTCTAATAATTTAAAAAAAGGACTCTCTGAGACTAAAGGTGCGTACACAGTAGACGATTGAAATGAGCGACTGAACGATTACGACATCGTTATAGTTCAATCGCTCATTAATAGTTCATAAATCGTCCCGTAAAATGTCGAAAACAACCAGCGATGCGCAGTCCCGCTGGTCGATTTTGACATCTATCATCGCCTGGACATGCAGGCCAACCTCCTGATAACGACAGATTGTGCATGTTCAGGGATGAGAGAGTGTGCCTGCACTGAACGACATATCGTTCAGTGTGGGCACATTATCCCCCTGCACAGGATGGAGAACGATTGCATGATTACAATGTTGAAATCGTGCAGTTGTTCCACTTTCGTCTACTGTGTGTGTACGCACCCAGAGCCGCAACTGGACTTTTTGGTGCCCTGTGCTAGAGAGAGCATTGGCGCCCCCCCGCCTTCCATTTTTTAAATAGGGACATAAGATAGTGCACCTGAAAAAGGGCCATGGCCTCATGGGGAAGGGCCAGGGAAGAGACAGGGGAGGCCAGGAGATGCTGGGGATAAATAGGGACATAATATAGTGCACCTGAGAGAGGGCCATGGCCTCATGGGGAAGGGCCAGGGAAGAGACAGGGGAGGCCAGGAGATGCTGGGGATAAATAGGGACAAAATATAGTGCACCTGAGAGAGGGCCATGGCCTCATGGGGAAGGGCCAGGGAAGAGATAGGGGAGGCCAGGAGATGCTGGGGATAAATAGGGACATAATATAGTGCACCTGAGAGAGGGCCATGGCCTCAAGGGGAAGGGCCAGAGAAGCGTTAGGGGAGGCCAGGAGATGCTGGGGATAAATAGGGACATAATATAGTGCACCTGAGAGAGGGCCATGGCCTCATGGGGAAGGGCCAGGGAAGAGATAGGGGGGGCCAGGAGATGCTGGGGACAAATAGGGACATAATATAGTGCACCTGAGAGAGGGCCATGGCCTCATGGGGAAGGGCCAGGGAAGAGATAGGGGAGGCCAGGAGATGCTGGGGATAAATAGGGACATAATATAGTGCACCTGAGAGAGGGCCATGGCCTCATGGGGAAGGGCCAGGGAAGAGATAGGGTAGGCCAGGAGATGCTGGGGATAAATAGGAACATAATATAGTGCACCTGAGAGAGGGCCATGGCCTCATGGGGAAGGGCCAGGGAAGAGATAGGGGAGGCCAGGAGATGCTGGGGATAAATAGGGACATAATATAGTGCACCTGAGAGAGGGCCATGGCCTCATGGGGAAGGGCCAGGGAAGAGATAGAGGAGGCCAGGAGATGCTGGAGATAAAATAAGAGGAAGCTACAATTGAGAATAATAATAAAGAGGAAAATTGACAGGCCCTAACAGTGCTCCCTTCCCTGCGGTGCCCTGTGCCATGGCACTGGTCGCACCACCCTAGTTACAGCCCTGTACTCACCTTTACTGCTTCTACCAATTTATTATTTACACAAATCCAGGGAGAAGGCCATTGGTCCTCATAGCATCAGCAGCGTATCTATAAGGGGTGCATGGTGTGCGATGCAAACCTGGGTCCAGGTAGGCCCCTATGGCACACCTGATATACTTACTTTCTGCGCTACCTCAGAAGAAATCTCTGGGAAAATGGTGTGGCGCCGTTTTCCTGGAGATATGTGCATGTGAGGTAGACTCAGAGCTTGTCAGTTAATTCAAATGACAATGACACAGGCTCTATGGTTGGCAAGTTGAGAGTCAAAATAGGGTGTTGGATTTTTTTTATTTTTTTATCTTTCCAAACCAGGACATGGATGCTACCTGTCCATTTAATAGAATCCTTCATATTGTAACATTTTGGTGGGGAAATCAACTAAAGCACTATAAATAGCGATTGAAATGTACCACCAAACCATCCCAATTTTTTGAGTGACGGGCATGATTTGTGGGGACTGTACCTCATTTGCTACGATTTGTGGGGGGGGGGGGGTCGGGACTAGGTATTTCCTCTGCCGCATGCAGTGGAGTCAGGTGCCACCGCAGCCTGCAGCACAAGACTGGAGTTGCTAGACTAAACATGTCCATCAGGGACATGAGCACACCTGCCAAATATGTGACCACGCCCACTACGACACAGACACATCCCCAGTCACGACACCCACTTTTGTGCAGCGGTCACGCCCCTGTCCCAATCCGCTTCCTCCAAAAGCAGGGAGTTGTGAACTATGGGCCTGATTCAGAGCCGTTCGCTATTTGCGGTCGTTCGTTCAAAAACAAGGGGTGGCTATTCAAATGATCCGTTCGCAAATTGCAGTCTGAGCGAGCAAAACATACGCTTGTTTATTTGTTAAAAACGCCCCCTGGCCGCTCGCACCATACGTCATGTCCGCTATTTATTAGATTAATCGAGTACATCGACCAGCGTATGAACTGCTCGCTATTCTTGTGGTTGGTTTTTGCTACCACAATCTTGCGAGCAGTTCTGGCTATAAAATAACCCAGTGACGTGGTCAATGACGCTGCAGTATTAATTATGCACACCCATAAAACGCCCGTTTTGACCTTTAAGCACGCCTGCGTTCTGATCTCCACTCCCCGTTTTCAAGCACCTTCCCCTGTTACCACCCACATACGCCTCATTCTGTCACTCAAAATAGCAGGCCCTCGCTATATTGCGAGCACATGAATTTCGGCCGCACTGACTGATTCGCGCATGCGTATAACGATCCGTACGCATGCGCAGATGTGCGAACATCGCTCGGAACGAGCGTACTGCCGCTAGCGAGTGGCTCTGAATGAGGGCCTATATATTTAATATTTATTAACGTTATTGCCATAGAAATCAGTTTGCACAATGGCTTTAGAATTATTATTTTATCTTTTTTAGATATTTCTTTTTTATGGGAGGGGGGATTTTCAAATAATATACAACCAATATAAGAATAAAACAAGAAAGCGTCATAAAAAAAACCCAAATAATTTTCATTGAGGCAAAAAGGGTGCAACACCGTACAGAATATAAACAAAGACTGCAAGTATCACAAAAACAAAAAATTCTGGTAAATTAGCATTAAGTAAACAAATGCAATTGACACAATGGCTAACACAGTATTGGAGGGGAAATAACATAAGAAAAAATAAACAATAAAAAACGCACAGTCCTTAATAAGGTGAATAATAGGGTATAGTAAAAAGTTATTGAATAAGAGTTACCATAAGGGTCAGAGATATAGATACTGGGGGGGGAAAAGAAGAAGAAAAAAAAAAGGAGGTAATTATAAAACACAAATGTCAAAAACAACAACTATTTCACAGTACGTCAAGTAAGCAGTGACATGCAATATGTAGATAGAGAATAAAAGTAGCACTTAAAATTGTAAGTAAAGGAACAGTAAATAAGCAACGCTAGTGACGCAATATCAAACATAGCAAGGAAGAGGAACAACGGCAAGGAAAGGAAAATATTAAAGAACATACAGTCCTTGACAAGGCATAATGTACTATAGCTCAGAAATAAATAACAAAATAAAACAAGAGCTAAACAGGCTTAAACAGATACGTTCGCAAAAACAAATGTCATCAATCATGAAAGATGTTATATTTAGCAATGAGAAGGATCTTATACAAAAAGAATTTAATAGAGCGAAATGTAAGTCATGGGGTAGAACGCCTGATTCAGACCCGCTCGCTAGATGCATATGCAAATTCGGCAAGGCAGGCGATCGTATGGCTAGGCGTTAGCGCGCCCACTATGTCTCAACGTGCGATCGCATTGTGTATGCTGACGCCCACCAGCCTGTCTTAAGAAGCCCACTTGCGCACATCATCTCCAGGAAGTGTATGCAAACATCGGTAACATCGAGTACCATCGGATGTGATCGCAGCACTTGCGGTTGACCATACACTGCAGCAAGCACTGCGAGTGAATACTACCAAGTGACGTATGCTGTGACACTGCGTCTTAATTATGCACGCCTCTGAAACGGCGTTAAGACGCTCAGGCACGCCTGCGTTCGCACCACCACTCCCCCGTTTCTAATGGCCAGTCCCTATCACCACCCACAAACGGCCTCTCCTGTCACTCACTCTGCTGGGCAGTCAATGCGCAGCAAGCGTACGCTTCCCGATCGCACTGGTTCGCGCACACGCACTGCGATGCGTACGCATGCGCAGATTGCAAACAATCGTCTGGCTGCGTGCGAATGCATCTTAGCGAGCGGGTCTGAATCAGGTCCCGAGTCAAGTAGACTTTCAAGACAGCAATGATCCTTCTTGAGATAGATAGACAGGCCGACAAAAGTAAGGCTGGGTATAGACTAGGACAACGGATCGGTCAGCAAATCCTCCATCTTAGCGGCCAAATGGTAAGCTATACACACTTACCAATCAACTGCTCAATGTATCTGGGCTGACATCACAACTGCGTCGGCGATTAAATTTGTCGACCCAGTTGTGAGGTCAGTATCGGCAGTCCCTCCAGCCAGATGCACTGATATAATATATATTGGTACATCTGGCTGTGTGTACGGGTATCTCGCTGGCCACACGTACCCTGGTTGCAGGGTCCGCCGACACTGACATCACAACTGGGCTGGTAAATTTAAATGCCCACCCAGCATCTTCTGTGCTGCAGGGCCGACCTGATCTGTCTGTGAATGACGATAGAATGAGCGATATATCGCCAAGTGTGTGCCCGCCATATGCATCATCCCACACCGCGCCTAGGGAAAAAAAGGGGCAAGTTAAGTAAAAAGTAACCAAATAGAATTCTGGGTGTTTGAAAAAGTTGAGAAGACAATCTGCGGCTTCAGGATTTATTTGATGATTTTGGGGCTTTTACCTCAATAGATTTTATTGCATATAAAACATTACAAACCATACAAAACTAATAAATGGAAAAACTCTAAAGGTGCGTACACACACAATGATTTTTTGAACGATTTAACTATAACGACGTCGTTATCGTTCAATCCTTCAAAAAATCGTTCAGTGTAAAACGATAAACAATGAACAATTATCGTTCATGCGCGTTCACGTTTGTCGATTGTAGTTTGTAGTTCAGTCAGACTGGCCAACTGAACGATTTTCAATAGAAGTTGCAACATTTTTCCTTCAACAAACAGAAAATCGTTAATTAAGTAAAGTAAAACCAACTAATTTGTAAAACGATTTTCAAGGGAAAAACTGAACGAAAATCATTCAACGAAAAACGTTCATTACTTACATCGTTGTGTGTGTACGCACCCTAATACATACACAGGAATAATATAAAGGTGGGAGGGAAAAAGGGGAAGCAATCGGGAAGCCGACTGCCTAAATACCGGCAGCCGGCTTCCCGACTGTCATTTCCCGGCAAGGGTGAAATGCCTAGATGTAGACGCCCGCATTTCTCCGACGCCTGGAGACCGGCGCCCGGCATCCCGATCGTAGTGATGCCGGGCGCCACGAGCAGACAGCCGCGGGGGGGGGGGTTAGTTTTAGGGCTCCCGAAGGGGGTGACTTAGGGTTAGGCACCCCCCCTGGAGGGTTAGGGTTAGGCTAGGGGGAGGGAGGGTTAGGGTTAGGCACCCCCGGGGGGGACTTAGCCTTATGCACCCCCCCGGGGGACTTAGGTTTAGGCAGCAGGGAAGGGGGTGGTTAGGGTTAGGCACTTAGAGGGGGGATTAGGGTTAGGCACTTGGGGGGGAAGTTAGGGTTAGGCACCCCTAAGAAGGGTTAGGGATAGGGGGGTTAGGTTAGTAGATACTTACCTATCCACGATCGGGATTTCCAGCGCTGTCGGGCTTCCGCTGCTTCTAACTCTGCTCTTGTCGGTCTTGTCCGCTGATGGGAATCGAACCGCCGGCGGTATTTCATACCCATTCCGGAAAAAGGAAGGGACAACAGTATTACAGGGGCAATGCAATACACATTACCAAATAAAGGGTCCTGGTTCTAGCACAAAGATGACCTGGACTGAGGAAGGAAGAACCAGTACACGGGGCATGTAAGGAAGCATAATAATCAAACAAAAGACTCAATTTTACAAAAGAGGAAGAAGTGTGTGTGGAATACTTGAAGGCATACTTGCCAACTCTCCCTCATTGTCAGGGAGACTCCCTGAAATAGTAGCAATCTCCCTGACTCCCTGAAGAGTCCAGCAATCTCCCTGATTGCATCTTACCACATCATTATGCTGTTATATACAAAAACAAACTCCCAGATGTATAAAATTCAAATGGGATTATTAGTACCATTTGCCTGCATTTGTTATAAGGCACAATGATCCCTATGGCTACATTCATTTTCTGAAAAGTATCAGTGTGTTTTCATCAAGTAGATCTTACTAACTGCTTTGGGGCTCATTTACATTAGGATGTAAGTCAATGTTATGACACGCCCCTCAGATGTAGCAGTACACGCCCACTTTCCTGCCGTGCTCATAAGTGCTGCATTCACAATCTCCCTGAAATGCTTTTTCAAATGTAGGCAAGCATGCTTGAAGGCCAGAGTTGCCATGCTGAGCTATGTTGAATGGAGGAGACAATTTCAAGAGGGGAATGTCAGAACTTGATTTGAACTTGGACCCGGGGTGGAGATAGGTGATGACCGTAGAACGGGCTTTTGGTATTGAAACGAAGCTGGCCTAAAGGCCCCCATACATCAGAGATTGATTGCAGCAATCGTGCAATTTGCAATCGATTGTGTATAAAAATCTTTCCCTTTTTCAATCGATTGCAGAATTGCCACAATCGATTGAAAAAGGGAAAGATTTTTATACACAATCGATTGCAAATTGCACGATTGCTGCAATCAATCTCTGATGTATGGGGGACTTTAGAGGGGTGTTATTCATGAATAAAAGATGTAATGAAGGAAGCTTGATTGTAGAAAACTGTAGAAATCGTGGAGTATGTCAGACTTAAGAACTGAAACCCCCGGAGGGGACACTAGAACCACGGGAATGGCAGGTTCTCCGGCAGGAGAGGCAAGCAATATGGTGCACACAGCAATCAGGAGTCCGAGGGGTAAAGAGCTGGAACTAAAGCAAAGCTGAGTGGTGACTGATTGCAGCTGGAGCTAAAGCAGACTGAACAGTGACAGAGTGCAGCTAGAACTGCAGGATACAGCAATAACATAAGGGAGCTCAGAGAACTAGCACACAGCCCTTAAGTACCCAAGGAAGGGGCATGATTGGTTGCTAGGACTTCCAGGATGATGCTGTGACCGGATAGGCAGAACAGGTCAGTTGCCCAAATCCAAGATGGCGGCAACCAGAGCTGCCTGTCATGAACCACAGCCTGCTGTCCAGCCTCCCTCCTTCAGGACTCACCTGTACCCGCGCACCACCGGAAGCTAGTACCCCCCGCCAAAGGGACCCCGCCAGAGCGCCCGGACAGGTAAGGTCTGCGACCTCCGGCGCTGCACAGGCCTGGTCGTGGATCCAATCTCTTCCTCTATTGGCCAATTGCTGCCCTAGTGGCCAATAACATAATTGGTATGAGATGGGACAGGAGGGGGATGATGTAGAATAGCTAACTTGGGAAGGTGGGGCAGAGACACCACAGTAACCAGAGTAGTTAAATCAAAACTCTCTAGCCACAGTGATTGGATTATTGGGCACGACGAAGAAATATGCACCAGAGAACCGACCATTCTGCAATGTCTCCAGCAGAGCTTAGAGGAGACGGGCCAGATTTGATGTAGTTGTTCAGGAGTAAGGTTCTATGGATAACCTTAAATAACAAGTCAGAGTGATTAATGCATTTAGACATTTTGAAAACATTTCTGAACAACACGTCCCAAACTTCACCACACAGTGAAACATGAAGGTCCTTCTCCCAGTGGCGTCCCTCTCCCAGGGCCGTAGAGAGCACGGCCGGGCCCGGGTAAGGGAGGGGGCGTGGCCTAATCACGGGAGGCATGGCCACGCCCCCTTGACAAATAAAAAAAAAATCACTTATGCAGGGCGCGCTGGGGAGGGAGGCGCTTTAAGCCCCCCAGCCTGGCGCAAAGCAGGGGGGGCACAATCTGTGTGATCGCTCCCCCCACAGCCATAGGAGTCTGCTCCAGCTCAAAACACAAGCTGTGTGCTGAGCTGCTGTGAGGGAGGGGGGGCCACACCGGACCCGGGCCCCACCAGGCCCCTCTAGCAAGCCCGGGCCCGGGTAAACTGTACCCGCTCCCCACCCTCTCGGCGCCCATGCCCTCTCCTGGGTGGCACCCGGTGTGTGTAGGACAGTGGTGTGCGCGCGAAGGCACTGGTAAAAATGGGGTGTGACCTCGTGGGTAGGGGCGTAGCCTCACACGTATGGGGGTGCAGAAGATGCGGCCTGCTAATGCTCACCGGCTCCCCTAATGCTCACCGTGTAGCTCCCTACTCTTGTCACCGAGGAGGAGTCGGCACTTTGGTGTCACCCGTTGGTGGGTGGCACCCGGGTGCAGCCCGCCCACCCCTTGTGATGCCACTGTCTCCTCCCAATTAGTTTGAATGGCTAATTTGTGTTCCTCTATGGAGGACAGAAGTTTGCTATACCAAGCGGATTTTCCACTTCTAGGACACAAAGTAGAAACTTTAGACGTTATATAAGACTGGGGTGAAGGTAAAGGTTGTGAGATAACTGTATTAGAAGAGATCCAGTGACGGATATGTAAAGATTTATAGAAATCATGTGTAGGGATAGAGAATTGTTCCTGAAGTTGGAGGACAGTTTTAAAACGGGTCCCATCATAAAAATCCTGCATGGACCGGATACCTAGAGTATACTGCTGATGTAAATCTAAGGACCTGATTCAGACCTGCTCGCTAGATGCGATCGCTCGCACAGAGCGTATGCAAAATTCGGCTAAGTGACAGCATGGCAGGCTCTCGCTCGGAAAGGCATAAGAACGCCCACTTTGTTTTGGCGAGCGATCACTTTGTCTCTATAGACACCCTCTAGCTTATGAGGAGACGCCCACTAGTGCACGTCATCTCCAGGAAGTGTGTTAAAACGTTGGTACATCGAGGACCATCGGAAGCGATTGCAGCGCTTGTGGTTGCCTTACCCTACCACAAGCACCGGGAGGACTTCAGTGTAAAAAACAGGCATGTGACGTGTACTATGACGCTGGCTGATAATTATGGACGCCTCTGAAACGGCGTTAAAACACTCAGGCACGCCTGCGTTCGCACCTCCACACCCCCATTATTAGTGTCCTGCCCCTGTTACCACCCACAAACAGCCTCTGATATGCTGCACAGCCAAAGGGATGAGGGGGGCCTACAGCCTGGAGAAGTCCATAGAAGGTCTTACAAGGGGAACGACTGAGAGATGGAGCTCTCATTATTCACCCAAGGTTTAGGGGAGGAGCCACTATTTTGTGGCTTTTAAACTCTTGACAAAATCTTAGTACAATATACTGTAGTATTATCACTCTGTGCTTCCTGTTCATGCTATTTATAGTATATATCATTCTATTATTGCACATCCTCATCTATCGTGGGTCTGACTCTTGGGCGCACGTAGCTCCTCTTATGGCCATATTTAGGGGATTTAACAAACTGTTATATGCATATAAATACCAGCATAGTGCTAGTTACTAAAGATTTTAAAAAAAGTGTTGCTGCAGAAGGTCAGCGTGCTTGTGTCAGCAGTGACGTGCGGTGGGTCAATGGCTGGGGAGGCACATGTATGATAGGGGAGGGAGTATGATAGGGGAGGCACATGTATGATAGGGGAGGGAGTATGATAGGGGAGGCACATGTATGATAGGGGAGGGAGTATGATAGAGGAGGGAGTATGACAGGGGAGGGAGTATGATAGAGGAGGGAGTATGATAGGGGAGGGAGTATGATAGAGGAGGGAGTATGATAGGGGAGGCACATGTATGATAGGGGAGGGAGTATTATAGAGGAGGGAGTATGATAGGGGAGGCACATGTATGATAGGGGAGGGAGTATTATAGAGGAGGGAGTATGATAGGGGAGGGAGTATGATAGAGGAGGGAGTATGATAGAGGAGGGAGTATGACAGGGGAAGGAGTATGATAGGGGAGGGAGTATGATAGAGGAGGGAGTATGATAGAGGAGGGAGTATGACAGGGGAGGGAGTATGACAGGGGAGGGAGTATGACGGGAGGGAGTATGATAGGGGAGGGAGTATGAAAGAAGAGTGAGTATGAAAGACGAGGGAGTATGATAGAGGAGGATGATAGGGGAGGGAGTATGATAGAGGAGGGAGTATGATAGGGGAGGGAGTATGACGGGGGAGGGAGTATGATAGGGGAGGGAGTATGATAGAGGAGGATGATAGGGGAGGGAGTATGATAGAGGAGGGAGTATGATAGGGGAGGGAGTATGATAGAGGAGGGAGTATGATAGGGGAGGGAGTATAATAGGGGAGGGAGTATGATAGGGGAGGGAGTATGATAGGGGAGGGAGTATGATAGAGGAGGGAGTATAATAGGGGAGGGAGTATGACAGGGGAGGGAGTATGATAGGGGAGGGAGTATGATAGAGGAGGGAGTATGATAGGGGAGGGAGTATGAAAGAGGAGGGAGTATGATAGGGGAGGGAGTATGATAGAGGAGGGAGTATGATAGGGGAGGGAGTATGATAGGAGAGGGAGTATCAGGGGAGGGAGTATGATAGAGGAGGGAGTATGATAGGGGAGGGAGTATGATAGAGGAGGGAGTATGATAGGGGAGGGAGTATGATAGAGGAGGGAGTATGATAGGGGAGGGAGTATAATAGGGAGGGAGTATGACAGGGGAGGGAGTATGATAGAGGAGGGAGTATTATAGGGGAGGGAGTATGATAGAGGAGGGAGTATGATAGGGGAGGGAGTATAATAGGGAGGGAGTATGACAGGGGAGGGAGTATGATAGAGGAGGGAGTATGATAGGGGAGGGAGTATGATAGAGGAGGGAGTATGATAGGGGAGGGAGTATAATAGTGGAGGGAGTATGATAGGGGAGGGAGTATGATAGAGGAGGATGAAAGGGGAGGGAGTATGATAGAGGAGGGAGTATGATAGGGGAGGGAGTATAATAGGGGAGGGAGTATGACAGGGGAGGGAGTATGTTAGAGGAGGGAGTATGATAGGGGAGGGAGTATGATAGGGGAGGGAGTATGATAGAGGAGGGAGTATGATAGGGGAGGGAGTATGAAAGAGGAGGGAGTATGATAGGGGAGGGAGTATGATAGAGGAGGGAGTATGATAGGGGAGGGAGTATGATAGGAGAGGGAGTATCAGGGGAGGTAGTATGATAGAGGAGGGAGTATGATAGGGGAGGGAGTATGATAGAGAAGGGAGTATGATAGGGGAGGGAGTATGAAAGAGGAGGGAGTATGACGGGGAAGGGAATATGACAGGGGAGGGAGTATAATAGGGGAGGGAGTATGATAGAGGAGGGAGTATGATAGGGGAGGGAGTATGAAAGAGGAGGGAGTATGATACAGGAGGGAGTATGACGGGGGAGGGAATATGACAGGGGAGGGAGTATGACAGGGGAGGGAGAATAACAGGGGAGGGAGTATAATAGGGGAGGGAGTATGACAGGGGAGGGAGTATGATAGGGGAAGGAGTATGATAGGGGAGGAAGTATGATAGGGGAGGGAGTATGATACGGGAGGGAGAATGACAGGGGAGGGAGCATAACAGGGCAGGGAGTATAATAGGGGAGGGAGTATGACAGGGGAGGGAGTATGATAGGGGAAGGAGTATGATAGGGGTGGGAGTATGACAGGGGAGGGAGAATGGTAGAGGAGGAAGTATGACAGGGGAGGGAGTATGACAGGGGAGGGAGTATGAAAGGGGAGAGAGTATGATACGGGAGGGAGTATGACGGGGGAGGGAATATGACAGGGGAGGGAGTATGACAGGGGAGGGAGTATGACAGGGGAGGGAGTATAATAGGGGAGGGAGTATGACGGGAGGGAGTATGATAGGGGAAGGAGTATGATAGGGGAGGCAGTATGACAGGGGAGGGAGTATGACAGGGGAGGGAGTATGAAAGAGGAGGGAGTATGATAGGGGAGGGAGTATGATAGAGGAGGGAGTATGATAGGGGAGGGAGTATGATAGGAGAGGGAGTACGACAGGGGAGGGAGTATGATAGAGGAGGGAGTATGATAGGGGAGGGAGTATGATAGAGGAGGGAGTATGATAGGGGAGGGAGTATGAAAGAGGAGGGAGTATGACGGGGAAGGGAATATGACAGGGGAGGGAGTATGACAGGGGAGGGAGTATGACACGGGAGGGAGTATAATAGGGGAGGGAGTATGACAGGGGAGGGAGTATGAAAGAGGAGGGAGTATGATACGGGAGGGAGTATGACGGGGGAGGGAATATGACAGGGGAGGGAGTATGACAGGGGAGGGAGTATAATAGGGGAGGGAGTATGATAGGGGAGGGAGTATGATAGGGGAAGGAGTATGATAGGGGAGGAAGTATGATAGGGGAGGGAGTATGACGGGGGAGGGAGTATAACGGGGCAGGGAGTACAATAGGGGAGGGAGTATGACAGGGGAGGGAGTATGATAGGGGAAGGAGTATGATAGGGGTGGGAGTATGACAGGGGAGGGAGAATGGTAGAGGAGGAAGTATGACAGGGGAGGGAGTATGACAGGGGAGGGAGTATGAAAGGGGAGGGAGTATGATACGGGAGGGAGTATGACAGGGGAGGGAATATGACATGGAGGGAATATGACAGGGGAGGGAGTATGACAGGGGAGGGAGTATAATAGGGGAGGGAGGATGATAGGGGAGGGAGTATGATAGAGGAGGGAGTATGATAGAGGAGGGAGTATAATAGGGGAGGGAGTAAGACAGGGGAGGGAGTATGATAGAGGAAGGAGTATGATAGGGGAGGGAGTATGACAGGGGATGGAGTATGATAGGGGAAGGAGTATGATAGGGGAGGAAGTATGACAGGGGAGGGAGTATGACGGGTGAGGGAGTATAACAGGGCAGGGAGTATAATAGGGGAGGGAGTATAATAGGGGAGGGAGTATGACAGGGGAGGGAGTATGATAGGGGAAGTAGTATGATAAGGGAGGGATTATGATAGGGGAGGGAGTATGATACGGGAGGGAGTATGACGGGGGAGGGAGTATAACGGGGGAGGGAGTTTAATACGGGAAGGAGTATGACAGGGGAGGGACTATGAAAGGGGAGGGAGTATGATACGGGAGGGAGTATGACGGGGAGGGAGTATGAGAGGGAGGGAATATGACAGGGGAGGGAGTGTAATAGGGGAGGGAGTATCACAGGGGAGGGAGTATGATAGGGGAAGGAGTATGATAGGGGAGGGAGTATGACAGGGGAGGGAGTATAACAGGTTAGGGAGTATGAAAGAGGAGGGAGTATGATAGGGGAGGGAGTATGATGGGAGGGTGTATGATAGGGGAGGGAGTATGAAAGAGGAAGGAGTATGATAGGAGAGGGAGTATGAAAGATGAGTGAGTATGATGGGAGGGTGTATGAAAGAGGAGGGAGTATGATAGGGGAGGGAGTATGAAAGCGGAGGGAGTATGATAGGGGAGGGAGTATGAAAGGGGAGGGAGTATGATAGGGTAGGGAGTATGATAGGGGAGGGAGTATGATAGAGGAGGGAGTATGACAGTGGAGGGAGTATGATAGAGGAGGGATTATGATAGGGGAGGGAGTATGATAGGGGAGGGAGTTTGAGAGGGTAGTGAGTATGATATGGGAGGGAGTATGATAGAGGAGGGAGTATGATAGGGGAGGGAGTATGAAAGGAGAGGGAGTATGATAGGGTACGGAGTATGATAGGGGCGGGAGTATGAAAGAAGAGTGAGTATGATTGGAGGGAGTATGATGGAAGGGAATATGATAGGGGAGGGAGTATGATGGGAGGGAGTATGATAGGGGAGGGAGTATGATAGAGGAGGGAGTATGATGGGGAGGGAGTATTATAGGGAAGGGAGTATGATAGTGGAGGGAGTATGATGGGAGGGAGTATGACAGGGGAGGGAGTATGAAAGGGGAGGGAGTCTGATAGTGGAGGGTGTATGGCAGGGGAGGGAGTATGATAGGAGAGGGAGTATGACAGGTTAGGGAGTATGAAAGAGGAGGGAGTATGATAGGGGAGGGAGTATGATGGGAGGGTGTATGATAGGGGAAAGATATGAAAGATGAGTGAGTATGATGGGAGGGTGTATGAAAGAGGAGTGAGTATGAAAGGGGAGGGAGGATTAAAGGGGAGGGAGTATGAAAGAGGAGGGAGTATGATATGGGAGGGAGTATGAAATGGGAGGGAGTATGAAAGAGGAGGGAGTATGATAGGGTAGGGAGTATGAAAGGGGAGGGATTATGATAGAGGAGGGAGTATAATAGGGGAGGGAGTATGAAAAGGGAGGGAGTATGATAGCGTAGGGAGTATGATAGGGCAGGGAGTATGATAGGGGAGGGAGTATGAAAGAAGAGTGAGTATGATGGGAGGGAATATGATGGGAGGGAGTATGATAGGGGAGGGAGTATGACAGAGGAGGGAGTATGATAGGGGAGTGAGTATGACAGGGTAGGGAGCATGATGGGGAGGGAGGATGATAGGGGAGGGAGTATGATAGGGGAGGGAGTATGATAGAGGAGTGAGTTTGATAGGGGAGGGAGTATGACAGGGGAGGGATTATGCCAGGGGAGGGAGTATGATAGGGAAGGGAGTATGAAAGAGGAGGGAGTATGATAGGGGAGGGAGAATGATTGGGGAGGGAGTATGATAGAAGAGGGAGTATGTTAGGGTAGGAAGGAGTATGATAGGGGATGAAGTATGACGGGAGGGAGTATAACAGGGGAGAGAGTATGACAGGGGAAGGAGTATGACAGGGTAGGGAGTATGATGGGGAGGGAGTATGGTAGGGAAGGGAGTATGATAGGGGAGGGAGTATGATGGGAGGGAGTATGATGGGGAGGGAGTACGACAGGGGAGGATGATAGGGGAGGGAGTAGGATAGGGGAGGGAGTATGATAGAGGAGTGAGTATGATAGGGGTTGGAGTATGACAGGGGAGGGAGTATGACAGGGGAGGGAGTATGATAGGGAAGGGAGTATGAAATAGGAGGGAGTATGACAGGGGAGGGAGTATGATAGGGGAGGGAGAATGATAGAAGAGGGAGTATGTTATGGTAGGAAGGAGTATGATAGGGGATGAAGTATGACGGGAGGGAGTATAACAAGGGAGAGAGTATGACAGGGGAGGGAGTATGACAGGGAGGGAGTATGACAGGGGAGGTATGATAAGGGAGGGAGTATGATAGGGGGGAGTATGACTGGAGAGGGAGTAAGAAAGGGGAGGGAGTCTGATAGTGGAGGGTGTATGGCAGGGGAGGGAGTATGATATGAGAGGGAGTATGACAGGTTAGGGATTTTGAAAGAGGAGGGAGTATGATGGGAGGGTGTATGATAGGGGAAGGAGTATGAAAGATGAGTGAGTATGAAAGAGGAGGGAGTATGATAGGAGAGGGAGTAAGAAAGGGGAGGGAGTATGAAAGAGGAGGGAGTATGATAGGGGAGGGAGTTTGAAAGGGGAGGGAGTATGAAAGAGGAGGGAGTATGATAGGGGAGGGAGTATGAAAGGGGAGGAAGTATGATAGGGTAGGGAGTATGATAGGGGAGGGAGTATGATAGAGGAGGGAGTATGAGAGGGGAGGGAGTATGTTAGGGGAGGGAGTATGAAAGAGGAGGGAGTATGATAGGGGAGGGAGTATGACAGGGGAGGGATTATGATAGGGTAGGGAGTATGAAAGAAGGAATATGATTGGGGAGGGAGTATGATAGGGGAGGGAGTATGATAGGGGAGAGTGTATGATAGAGGAGGGAGTATGATAGGGGAGGGAGTATGAGAGGGGAGGGAGTATGAGAGTGGAGGTAGAATGATAGGGGCGGGCGTATGAAAGAGGAGGGCGTATGATAGGGGAGGGAGTATGATAGGGGAGAGAGTATGATAGAGGAGGGAGTATGAGAGGGGAGTGCGTATGAAAGAGGATGGAGTATGATAGGGGAGGGAGTATGATAGGGGAGAGAGTATGATAGAGGAGGGAGTATGATAGAGGAGGGAGTATGATAGGGGAGAGAGTATGATAGAGGAGGGAGTATGAGAGGGGAGGGAGTATGATAGAGGAGGGAGTATGATAGGGGAGGGAGTATGATAGAGGAGGGAGTATGATGGGAGGGAGTATGATAGGGGAGGGAGTATGAAAGAGGAGGGAGTACGATAGGGGAGAGAGTATGATAGAGGAGGGAGTATGATGGGATGGAGTATGATAGGGGAGGGAGTATGATAGAGGAGGGAGTATGATAGGGGAGGGAGTATGATAGAGGAGGGAGTATGATAGAGGAGGGAGTATGATAGGGGAGGGAGTATGACAGGGGAGGGAGTATGATGGGGAGGTAGTATGATAGGGAAGGGAGGATGATAGGGGAGGGAGTATGATGGGAGGGAGTATGATGGGGAGGGAGTATGACACGAGAGGGAGTATGACAGGGGAGGGAGTTTGATAGGGGGGAGTATGACAGGAGAGGGAGATTGAAAGAGGAGGGAGTATGACAGGGGAGGGAGTATGAAAGGGGAGGGAGTATGATACGGGAGGGAGTATGACGGGGGAGGGAGTATGAGAGGGAGGTAATATGACAGGGGAGGGAGTATGACAGAGGAGGGAGTCTAATAGGGGAGGGAGTATGACAGGGGAGGGAGTATGATAGGGGAAGGAGTATGATAGGGGAGGGAGTATGACAGGGGAGGGAGTATAACAGGTTAGGGAGCATGAAAGAGGAGGGAGTATGATAGGGGAGGGAGTATGATGGGAGGTTGTATGATAGGGGAGGGAGTATGAAAGAGGAGGGAGTATGATAGGAGAGGGAGTATGAAAGATGAGTGAGTATGATGGTAGGGTGTATGAAAGAGGAGGGAGTATGATAGGGGAGGGAGTATGAAAGGGGAGGGAGTATGATAGGGGAGGGAGTTTGAAATCGGAGGGAGTATGATAGGGTAGGGAGTACGATAGGGGAGGGAGTATGACAGGGGAGGGAGTATAAAAGGGGAGGGAGTATAATAGGGGAGGGAGTATGACAGGGGAGGGAGTATGATAGGGGAAGTAGTATGATAGGGGAGGGATTATGATAGGGGAGGGAGTATGATACGGGAGGGAGTATGACGGGGGAGGGAGTATAACGGGGGAGGGAGTTTAATACGGGAAGGAGTATGACAGGGGAGGGACTATGAAAGGGGAGGGAGTATGATACGGGAGGGAGTATGACGGGGAGGGAGTATGAGAGGGAGGGAATATGACAGGGGAGGGAGTGTAATAGGGGAGGGAGTATCACAGGGGAGGGAGTATGATAGGGGATGGAGTATGATAGGGGAGGGAGTATGACAGGGGAGGGAGTATAACAGGTTAGGGAGTATGAAAGAGGAGGGAGTATGATAGGGGAGGGAGTATGATGGGAGGGTGTATGATAGGGGAGGGAGTATGAAAGAGGAGGGAGTATGATAGGAGAGGGAGTATGAAAGATGAGTGAGTATGATGGGAGGGTGTATGAAAGAGGAGGGAGTATGATAGGGGAGGGAGTATGAAAGCGGCTGGATTATGATAGGGGAGGGAGTATGAAAGGGGAGGGAGTATGATAGGGTAGGGAGTATGATAGGGGAGGGAGTATGATAGAGGAGGGAGTATGACAGTGGAGGGAGTATGATAGAGGAGGGATTATGATAGGGTAGGGAGTATGATAGGGGAGGGAGTATGAAAGGGGAGGGAGTATGAGAGGGTAGTGAGTATGATATGGGAGGGAGTATCATAGAGGAGGGAGTATGATAGGGGAGGGAGTATGAAAGGTGAGGGAGTATGATAGGGTACGGAGTATGATAGGGGCGGGAGTATGAAAGAAGAGTGAGTATGATTGGAGGGAGTATGATGGAAGGGAATATGATAGGGGAGGGAGTATGATGGGAGGGAGTATGATAGGGGAGGGAGTATGATAGAGGAGGGAGTATGATAGGGGAGCGAGTATGACAGGGGAGGGAGTATGATGGGGAGGGAGTATGATAGGGAAGGGAGTATGATAGGGGAGGGAGTATGATGGGAGGGAGTATGACAGGGGAGGGAGTATGACGGGAGGGAGTACGACAGGGGTGGGAGTATGACAGGGGAGGGAGTATGATAGGGGGGAGTATGACAGGAGAGGGAGTTTGAACGAGGAGGGAGTATGATAGAGGAGGGAGTATGAGAGGGGAGGGAGTATGATAGAGTAGGGAGTATGAGAGGGGAGGGAGTATGATAGAGGAGGAAGTATGATAGGGGAGGGAGTATGACAGGAAAGGGAGTATAAAAGGGGAGTGAGTATGATAGGGGAGGGTGTATGAAAAAGGAGGGAGTATGATAGGGGAGGGAGTATGATAGGGGAGGGGGTATGATAGAAGAGGGAGTATGTTAGTGTAGGAAGGGGTATGTTAAGGGATGGAGTATGACGGGAGGGAGTATGACAGGGGAGGGAGTATGACAGGGAGGGAGTATGACAGGGGAGGGAGTATGATAGGGGAGGGAGTATGAAAGGGGAGGTAGTATGATAGGGTAGGGAGTATGATAGGGGAGGGAGTATGATAGAGGAGGGAGTATGATAGGGGAGTGAGTATGATAGAGGAGGGAGTATGATAGGGGAGCGAGTATGACAGGGGAGGGAGTATGATGGGGAGGGAGTATGATAGGGAAGGGAGTATGATAGGGGAGGGAGTATGATGGGAGGGAGTATGACAGGGGAGGGAGTATGACGGGAGGGAGTACGACAGGGGTGGGAGTATGACAGGGGAGGGAGTATGATAGGGGGGAGTATGACAGGAGAGGGAGTTTGAACGAGGAGGGAGTATGATAGAGGAGGGAGTATGAGAGGGGAGGGAGTATGATAGAGGAGGGAGTATGAGAGGGGAGGGAGTATGATAGAGGAGGAAGTATGATAGGGGAGGGAGTATGACAGGAAAGGGAGTATAAAAGGGGAGGGAGTATGATAGGGGAGGGTGTATGAAAAAGGAGGGAGTATGATAGGGGAGGGAGTATGATAGGGGAGGGGGTATGATAGAAGAGGGAGTATGTTAGTGTAGGAAGGAGTATGATAAGGGATGGAGTATGACGGGAGGGAGTATGACAGGGGAGGGAGTATGACAGGGAGGGAGTATGACAGGGGAGGGAGTATGATAGGGGAGGGAGTATGAAAGGGGAGGTAGTATGATAGGGTAGGGAGTATGATAGGGGAGGGAGTATGATAGAGGAGGGAGTATGATAGGGTAGTGAGTATGATAGAGGAGGGATTATGTTAGGGTAGGGAGTATGATAGGGGAGGGAGTATGAAAGGGGAGGGAGTATGAGAGGGTAGTGAGTATGATAGGGGAGGGAGTATGATAGAGGAGGGAGTATGATAGGGGAGGGAGTATGAATGGAGAGGGAGTATGATAGGGTACGGGGTATGATAGGGAAGGGAGTATGATAGAGGAGGGAGTATGATAGGGGAGGGAGTATGATAGGGGTGGGAGTATGAAAGAAGAGTGAGTATGATGGGAGGGACAAGAAAAAAAGGGGAATACCCAATTGGGTATAAACAGGCGCTGAAATGTGTTGCTTTTCTAGCAGCTACTATGAGAAGTAGGGGAGTCACTCCCTATACATACAAAATCACATGAAATAAAACAAGTAGCGCTAGTGATATAGGCCCTCATTCAGAGCCGTACGCTCTGAGCAGAGCGCACGCTCTGAATGAGGGCCGGGCTCCATGAAAATGGAGCGTCCTCCTGGACGCTCGTATAGCTGTGGGTCACCACCCACAGGCTATACGAGCGTTCATTTTGATTGCCGCGATGGTCGTGACCATCGCGACCATCGAAATTGCGAGCCGGAGCCTGCGGTTGAGGTTTTCAACCGCAAGCTCTGGAGTGATTTTGGCTCTATCAGAGCCAAAATCACTCCCACTGACATCACTAGTGACATCACTAGTGATGTCAGTGGGCCGGCTTTTGACGGGAGGCGTTCCCGTGGGAATGCCCCCGTCAGGGAGGCACGCCCCCGGCACGCCTACCAAAGGGGGCGTGCTGTCAATCAACATTGACAGCACGCCCCCTTTGATCGGACACAACGAGCGAAGGACTTTCCTTCGCTCGTCGCGTCTGGCGCATGCGCACGACGGAGCCCCTCCGTCGTGCGCATGCTCAGTCCATAACATCGACCCACTTGTGAGCGGACAGCCGCTCGCGAGTGGGTCTGAATCAGGCCCATAGTTTTTAACATAACATATAGACTGTGGTATTTGAATATATAAAACAATTTATTATAAAAAATGTTGCTGATTCCACAATAAAATATTGCCTATCAGCATTTAACCATAAAATCATAAAATCACAAGTTCTCACCCATAATCTCAAGTCTGTATTTAAACTTTGATATAAGATCCTAGTGGGGTACCATCGATGTTGCCTCAATTGGGGACTATTCTTTAGATGTTAGTACTGGTTGCCGCTAGAGGAGTGTCCCTTAGTTATTATAATCCAATTGGTGGGTCCTCAAGTGATGCGGTTTCCTATATATTATAGTTGCTGTTTGGTAAAATGCCTGGTGCCGCTAGAGGAATGTCCCTTGTATAGAATAGTTCCAGTATTGGGTCCTCAATTCATGCGGTAGCTAAATAGCAAATCACTGAGTCCTCAGCTCCAAGGGCTAGTGTGGTAATTAAGCAGCAAAGTCTACTTGTATATGAAGATAGTCACCCAATCTCCAGGTCCTTAGCTCCAAGAGCTGCTGGGATGAGAGATGATGGTACAGACGATGTTGCGTTGAGGATCTATAAAGTAGGGTGATGTATGAGAAAAATCCTGACACGTTTCCCTGCGTCACAGATTGGGTGACTATCTTCATATACAAGTAGACTTTGCTGCTTAATTACCACACTAGCCCTTGGAGCTGAGGACTCAGTGATTTGCTATTTAGCTACCGCATGAATTGAGGACCCAATACTGGAACTATTCTATACAAGGGACATTCCTCTAGCGGCACCAGGCATTTTACCAAACAGCAACTATAATATATAGGAAACCGCATCACTTGAGGACCCACCAATTGGATTATAATAACTAAGGGACACTCCTCTAGCAGCAACCAGTACTAACATCTAAAGAATAGTCCCCAATTGAGGCAACATCGATGGTACCCCACTAGGATCTTATATCAAAGTTTAAATACAGACTTGAGATTATGGGTGAGAACTTGTGATTTTATGATTTTATGGTTAAATGCTGATAGGCAATATTTTATTGTGGAATCAGCAACATTTTTTATAATAAATTGTTTTATATATTCAAATACCACAGTCTATATGTTATGTTAATAACTATATCACTAGCGCTACTTGTTTTATTTCATGTGATTTTGTATGATGGGAGGGAGTATGATAGGGGAGGGAGTATGATAGAGGAGGGAGTATGACAGGGGAGCGAGTATGACAGGGGAGGGAGTATGATAGGGGAGGGAGTATGACAGGGGAGCGAGTATGACAGGGGAGGGAGTATGATAGGGGAGGGAGTATGACAGGGGAGGGAGTATGATAGGGGAGGGAGTATGAAAGAAGGTATATGATAGGGGAGGGAGTATGAGAGGGGAGTATGATAGGGTAGGGAGTATGATAGGGGAGAGAGTATGATAGAGGAGGGAGTATGATAGGGGAGGGAGTATGAGAGGGGAGGGAGTATGAGAGTGGAGCGAGTATGATAGGGGCGGGCGTATGAAAGAGGAGGGCGTTTGATAGGGGAGGGAGTATGATTGAGGAGGGAGTATGATAGGGGAGAGAGTATGATAGAGGAGGGAGTATGAGAGGGGAGGGAGTATGAAAGAGGAGGGAGTATGATAGGGAAGAGAGTGTGATAGAGGAGGGAGTATAATGGGATGGAGTATGATAGGGGAGAGAGTATGATAGAGGAGAGAGTATGATAGGGGAGGGAGTATGATAGGGGAGGGAGTATGATAGAGGAGGGAGTATGATAGGGGAGGGAGTATGATAGAGGAGGGAGTATAACAGGGGAGGGAGTATGACAGGGGAGGGAGTATGATAGGGGAGGGAATATGATAGAGGAGGGAGTTTGATAGAGGAGGGAGTATGATAGGGGAGGGAGTATGATAGAGGAGGGAATATGATAGGGGAGGGAGTATGATAGAGGAGGGAGTATGATAGGGGAGGGAGTATGACAGGGGAGGGAGTATGATAGGGGAGGGAGTATGACAGGGGAGGGAGTATGATAGAGGAGGGAGTATGATAGGGGAGGGAGTATGACAGGGGAGGGAGTATGATAGGGGAGGGAATATAATAGGGGAGGGAGTATAACAGGGGAGGGAGTATGATAGCTGAGGGAATATGATAGGGGAGGGAGTATGACAGGGGAGGGATTATGACAGAGGAGGGAGCATGATAGAGGAGGGAGTATGATAGGGGACGGAGTATGACAGGGGAGGGAGTATGATAGGGGAGGGAATATGATAGGGGAGGGAGTATGATAGGGGAGGGAATATGATAGGGGACGGAGTATGATAGGGGAGGGAGTATGACAGGGGAGGGAGTATGATAGGGGAGGGAGTATGACGGGAGGGAGTATGATAGGGGAGGGAGTATGATAGAGGAGGGAGTATGATAGGGGAGGGAGTATGATAGAGGAGGGAGTATGATAGGTAGGCTCTCCCTACCCTGACTGCATGGACGTGTGTTAGTAAATCATTATTATTATTACATCCATGTTGCTTGAAGTGTCATTTAGGGGCCTATTCACTATGTTAATTAATTTAACAAACTGTGCATGCGCTGTAGCAAAGTTACATAGCTTTTCTTGTGCATCTCACGGTGATTCGGATGGATTTTGCCCGCTCCTCTCCAAACATGAAATGGGTGTTCCTGGGTGTCATCTGAGCCGCAACTGGGTGGGCACACAGAAGAGAACGGTCTCGTGCACAGGGCTGTATTATAGGCAGGGCGGATGGGCAGTCTCCAATGGGCCCCCACTCCCTGGGGCCCCCCACATTGCCGCAAACATTCAGGGTCACTTTGAACCCTCTGTGGCTGGCTCCCGGCAGCAGACAGCAGTGACAGCACAGTAGCTGATGGACCGTGGCTTGTGATGGAAGCCCCGTCCCCTCACCTCTCTCCTTGTCTATCCCTCTCTCTCTCTCCCTCCCTCTCTCTCTCCCCTCCCCTTCTCTCCCCCCCTCCCTCCTTCTCTCTCTCTCTAACCCCGCACTCAAAATCCTGCGTATGCCCCTGGCATTGTACTAGATCATGTCCGCAATGTTGCTGTAAGTCGGTACCCAGCAGTGTTGCAGACATGAAGTAGTGTACTGTGACCTTGCCGGTCAGTGGAGAGTCCGGAGACAAGGTAAGGGGCATAGTATTCGCTGTGTTGGATCGTGTCAATTCTATTGATAGGGCCCCCACAACTTAGTTACCCCGGGGCCCCCACAAACCTTAATCCGGCCCTGCTTGTGCAAGTGTCGTGGGCATGTATCCAGAGTCCTATTCTGAGTTGTGCGTATGCTGTCGGGACGTTTATCTCCGACAGGTCCCCAGCATAGCGCAGGTGTAAGTGCTGATACTAAAGTTGGCGGCTAAAACAGTGGACCGAAAACAGCAGGGCGTGCTATGTGTACGCATGAAGGCGTGCGCATATTCTCATTAACATTCCGTTAACAAAATATCCGCATCCCAGACGCATACGGAGCTGCGTGCGGCTCAGGACCCTGTGTGCTGACATGTAACCATACAATACACAGACAGCGATTCACATGAGAAGATCCAATTGGTGGCTGTGTAGCCTCCAGCAATATTCTCTCTAAAACCAGTTTAACTATATTGCCGTCATAAATCAGCGTGTCTTATTACCTGGCAGCAATGCAATGTTATCATTCCTCATAACATACCTCTGAAAGGAATAGTAAGCTTCACAGTAGAGGTAGGCAGTATGTGGATCTCCAGCCACTGGGGAACTACAAGTCAAAGCATGCCCTGACAGCCACTCTTAAATCAGAATCAACATAGCCAATATTTGAAAAAAACATTTGCAGTGGATACTTTTCGCAAATATTAAGGGCCCCATTTAATAACAAATTTTATTAGCAGCAGCATATTTCGTTTAGTACGGCAGTGATACTAATGAATATGCCACTGGTACTTAACATCACTTACCCCTCCGGCGAGGTCCAGCGACGCCCCCTCCGTTCTGTTGCTGGCAGCCAATCACTGGCAGCGACGGGCTACTATGTCATGTCCAGTCTGTACATGCACATGACAGTTTCCCCCGGCAGGGACCCGACAATGCCTGTAAGGCTTTGATGGAACGAGTAAGGCTGTTGCTGGATCCCCATTGACAGCAATGGAGCTCATATTGCTCTGGCCATGTATAGATGGCGTAAGCGATACAGTGACAACAGCGGTAATCTTAGTTTACCGCTGTTTAGTAAATATTGAAAGGAGGACATAACCCCTTTAGAGAGTGCTAAAGGGGTAATGTGTCATTAAATGGGGCCCTAAATATTGTATGTGAGCATCTTAGTCGACAAAACGATGGGAGCAGGATTTCAAACGGTCAAATCAAATTTACTGTAATGTGGAAGGTAAATATATTTCAGTGTATATGTTGTAATGGGCAGCATGAATCTAACGGGTCAATGGAGAAGGCTTTGGGGGACCCAGGGCACTTAAGATAGTGGGCCCTCCCCCTCTTGTCAGCACCGCCCCTGGCTGTACCCACTGTATGAGTGCCTCCTCCTCCCGCACCTCCATGAGGCAGCAGCGGTGCAAGTCCTACCTCATACTTACCTACTTTGGGGGTAAGGTGCAATCAGGGAGATTGTTGTACTCTTCAGGGAGACAGGGAGATTGCTACTATTTCAGGAAGTTTCCCTGACTATGAGGGAGTGTTGGCAAGTATGCCCTACCTGCACTCCAGTGGCGTCATGAGTGGGGTGCAGGCCGCACCTGGGCATCACCCTCGGAGGGAGTGACACCAAAATGGCGGCTCCTCTGCAGTGACTGGAGCTGGGTGCTGCAGTGTGGCATTCCCCCTGAGAGAGGGGGGCCCGGGGGTACTCGCCCCCTGTGCCTTCCCTTAATTCGGCTCTGTCAGTGCTTCTATGTAATGACAGCAACCATTCATCCCTGGCCCCACCCTGGTCCTAACAAAAGGATTTTTATTATGGATTATTGGTTGGTGTGTTGGGCGGACATACAGGTTGTTTATGGTGTAAATAACATACCTGACCTCTCTAGGATGGATTCCTAACGTCAGGTCATCCCTAAGCACAATATCATTGGCTGCACCCTTCCCCCAAACGCTTGCAGTAGTGGAACAGATGAGTAAACAGCGAGTGTCTGTGTTAGGGGACAGTGCTGCTGTGCCAGTTGCTCCTCAGAGTAGGAAGTGTTGGCTGGACGCAGGTCCATCTGTCACACAGTCAGATAGTCCCCAGGTGACAGCTGACACAGGGCGGCTACTGTGCATTGTACCTGCACCTCTCTGCTTGCACGCTTATCCCTCAATGAACGATTCTACAGTTGAATGACAAAAAAAAGTAACTATCCGGCTTCAGTGCTGCCCCATCAGGCCAGCGGCCTAGCAGGACTATTACGTAAAGGGTCTGCTGTGCCACCCCAGCAAGTGGTGGTCCTAGGCTGCACGTGTCTCATGTTCCACATGGGAAATCCACCACCGAGCTCCCCCCTTCCCCTGATGTCAGTCTTTGCCGCACAATGGATCAACGGTATGCAGTCGGGATGCCAACGGTCTTGTCAGGGCTCTGCCGGGGATCAGCACGGCCTTACCTCCTCGCCGGCTTCCTTTGATCTCCCGGGCAGTCGGGCGGCTGGCGCGGCGGCTGAGAGGACGCTGAGCATTCTCCCCGTGCGTAGGGGACTGCGGGCGGTCCGGTGTCTGGAATCGGGGTTCCCGGCATGGGCGCCGCCATGTCAGTCGGCCCATGTGACTGTACTTCCGGCCTGGGATAGGTGAGCGTCAGCTGATCGCTGTGCACCTATCAAAGGGTTCTGTGGGGTATATAGCCTGCTTCCACCTTTCTGCAAACTGCCTGAACAACGGTTGTCTCCTAGTCCCTAGTTGAGTTCCGGTCCAGGTTCCTGGCGTTCTATTTCCTCTACAGTGTGTTCCATCTCTGCCTGTGTGCCAAGACGTTACTGTGATCCCTGTGCAACAGTGAGTTACCATCTGCCTGTGTGCTAAACGTGTTTCTAGTGAACTTCTTGCAACAGTGTATTACCATCTGCCTGTGTGCTAAACAAGTCTCTAGTGAACCAGGTGCAACAGTTAATTAGGCATCTCTTATTAGGGCCACGGTTATTTGTGTCTCCAATTCCCACTGAGCTCGGGTATCTGGTCAAAGGACCGCGACCTACTCACAGGGTGCAGCTAAGCCCAAATCCCGAATGGAGGGGTCACTGGCGAACACCATCCTGTGGGTTAGACTCCGCACCATTGCCCAGGTCTCGTCAACACTCGAGAGCTGTGGATGAGGAGAACATATATCCAGGCCCCTCGCCTTCGTTTCCTCCCGCAACCCGGACCCAGAGTTTCCACTTCCCCAGCGCCAAGCGTGACAGTTTGTTCAGGCCGCACAATGGAAGCCGCTGGGTCCCAAGGTACAGGGTCCCTTCAGGACCTGGCCTCTCGGATGGATAACCAGGAGGCAGCCCAACAGCAAGTGGCCCAGTACCTGCAGGAGCTCTCTAGACAGCTGATCTCGATCCAAACTACATTGGCATCTATTCTCCCGGTTCCACCAGCTGCAGCCGCTGCACCCCCTCCACCTGTTTTGCCTCAAGGGGCTTCGGGATCTAAATCTCGTCTCCAGTTGGCAACCCCGGAGAGATCTGATGGTAATCCTAGGTGGTGCCGAGGGTTTATTAACCAATGCGAGATCCAATTTGAATGTTTCCCCCAGAATTTCCCCACCTCTCGAGCAAAGGTGGCGTATGTTATTTCCCTGTTGACCGGGGCTGCTGTGGACTGGGTCTCTCCCCTGTGGGAACGAGCTGACCCCATTGTGTTAAATTATGAAGGATTTGTTTCAGCATTTAAAAGGATTTTTGACGAACCAGGCCGCTCCGCTTCAGCCTCATCTGATTTGCTTCGTGTGCGCCAGGGGACCCGATCTGTTGGACAGTATGTAGTTCAGTTTCAAACCCTGGCATCTGAGCTAAAGTGGAACGAGGAAGCTCTCAAGGCATCCTTCCTCCATGGACTATCAGAAAGGATGAAGGACGAGTTGGCCTCCAGAGATTTACCGGAGTCCTTTGCTGATGTCATCTCCCTCTGCATCAAGATCGACCTTCGCTATCGGGAACGCTGGGCTAGTAGAGGCAGGGGGGAACGCTTTCAGGTCCGTACTCCTCCTGTGAACCAGTCTTCTCTCTCTCCAAGTAGTGAAGAAGAACCCATGCAGGTCAATAAGTCCAAGCTTACAGCTGTAGAACGCAACAGGCGTTTCCAAAATAAATTATGTATTTATTGTGCTGCTCCCGACCACATTTTGAAGAATTGTCCTCTGCTTGCGGGAAATGCGAGACCCTGACTGAAGTAGGGAGCATTCAGTTAGGGGTTACGTCCAAGTCATCCCAAATAACAGACAGTCTTCTACCAGTGTCGCTTTCCCATGGGTCCAGGACAAAGAGGGTTAAAGCTCTAATTGATTCCGGAGCGGCAGGCAATTTAATTTCAGATACTCTCGTTCGGACTCTAGGTATTCCTGTCGTTCCATTACCCAATAAACTAGTACTCTCCGGCTTAGATGATAAAACAGTGCTAGGAGAATCTCTTTCTTCTCTCTCCCATCCAGTATCCATCAAGATTGGATGTCTTCATCAGGAATGGCTGGAATTATTTGTGTTACCTAAGTCTCCCTACGAGCTGGTGTTGGGGCTACCCTGGTTAAAAAAGCACAACCCTGTGTTCAATTGGAATAAGATGCAAATTTTGTCCTGGGGATCAAGTTGTTTACAGAAGTGTTTGACCAAGGTGGTTCCTTTGCGTAAGTTAACCACAGTTACCTGTCCATCCGAGATGTTCTCTCCACCCTCTATCTCTGTGGGTCCCTCTCAGTCCAATTTACCAGAGCCCTAACAGGATTTCGCTGATGTATTCTGCGAACAAGCGGCAGATAAACTCCCTCCGCATCGACCATGGGATTGTGCTATTGACCTGCTTCCAGGGAAGACCCCTCCTCGTGGCCGTGTTTATCCATTATCTGTTCCTGAGACTACCGCTATGGCAGAGTACATTAAGGACAACCTTGCTAAAGGATTTATCCGGCCGTCATCCTCTCCTGCTGGAGCAGGGTTCTTCTTCGTAGGAAAAAAGGACGGAGGGCTCCGCCCTTGTATAGATTATCGGGGCCTAAACCAAATTACGATAAAGAATCAGTATCCACTACCCCTGATTTCCGAACTTTTCGACAAGGTCCGAGGAGCTCAGTTTTTCACCAAACTAGACTTACGCGGGGCCTACAATTTAATTCGGATAAAGGCAGGGGATGAGTGGAAAGCCGCTTTTAATACTAGGGATGAACACTTCGAGTACCTGGTAATGCCTTTTGGACTCTGTAATGCGCCAGCTGTATTTCAAGGCTACGTCAACGAGATTTTTCGGACATTCTTTATAAATTTGTGGTAGTTTATCTCGATGATATTTTAATTTTTTCTGCAAACTTACAAGACCATCATCGGTATGTACTAGAAGTGTCGTCTCGTCTCCGAAATGATCGTCTCTTTGGAGAGTTGTCAAAATGCCTCTTTAATCAGACCTCGGTACCCTTCCTGGGGCATATAATCTCTGGAAAAATTCTTCAAATGGACCCTGATAAACTGAAAGCTATTGCCGACTGGCCTCAGCCTACTTCGTTGAAAGCTACTCAACGTTTCTTGGGTTTTGCAAATTATTATAGGAGGTTCATTCCACATTTCTCCACATTGGTCTCTCCTATGACTTCTCTCACAAGGAAGGGAGCCAGCCCATCCTCTTGGCCTGATCCAGCAATACAAGCTTTTAAAAAATTAAAAATTGCATTTTCCACAGCCCCAATTCTCCGCCAGCCTCAGCTGGATCAACCATTTACTGTAGAAGTGGACACATCGTCTGTTGGAATTGGGGCCGTATTGTCTCAGATCGCTGAAGATGGGAAGGATCTGCGGATTCTTCTCCCGGAAATTCTCTCCCGCAGAGAAAAATTATATTATTGGAGATCAGGAACTATTAGCTATACGCTTGGCACTAGAGGAATGGCGTTATCTTCTGGAAGGAGCTAGATTTCCAGTTACGGTCATTACAGACCATAAGAACCTAACTTATCTACAAACTGCTCATAGATTGAATGCCAGGCAGGCCCGATGGTCTCTTTTTTTTTTCCAGGTTCAATCTAAGGCTTCAATTTCGCCCAGGCATTTTAAACAAAAAAGCGGATGCTCTCTCCCGTTCTTTTATGACTATGGTAGAGGAAGAGGACCATCCGCAGATACGTCCAATTCTTGATCCAATTGTTTTTGCTCCTACACAGATATCCTCTCCGCCTCCGGGAAAATTTTTTGTTATTCCCAGTTTACGTAAAAAATCGTTGACATGGGCTCATGCTTCGTGATTTGCTGGTCATACAGGAATCACTAAAACTTATCAATTCCTACTACGTTCCTACTGGTGGCCCACCATGAAGGGAGATGTCAGAGAATTTGT
Source organism: Taudactylus pleione (assembly GCA_031769625.1). NCBI lineage: Eukaryota > Metazoa > Chordata > Amphibia > Anura > Myobatrachidae > Taudactylus > Taudactylus pleione. The sequence continues at coordinate 902,043 of JAUIMM010000342.1, read as the reverse complement.
CCTGTCCTGTAATAAATGTGCGCAGCATAAGACGCCTCGCAGGAGGGTGATGGGTCCATTACGCCCATTACTGGTTCCAGTTGCCCCATGGACTCATATCTCTATGGACTTCATTTCTGAGCTACCTCGATGCAAGGGACACAATACGGTATGGGTGGTCGTGGATCGCTTCTCAAAAATGGCACATTTTGTTCCTCTGGTTGGTCTTCCATCGGCTCCTCAATTGGCTAAAATATTCATCCGGGATATCTTCAGATTACACGGTCTCCCTAAGGAGATAATCTCTGATCGTGGGGTCCAATTCATGGCCAAATTTTGGAGAGCCCTGTGCAATACATGTGGAGTTAAATTAAAATATTCTTCAGCATACCACCCTCAGACGAATGGTCAAACCGAAAGGGTTAATCAAGAACTTGAGACCTTCATCAGGCTTTTTGTATCATCTGCTCAGGATGATTGGGTGGACCTTCTACCATGGGCAGAATTTTCTCACAATTTTAAGTATCATTCATCATCCAAGTCCACACCCTTCTTCACTGTCTTCGGTAGACATCCCCGAGTCCCTGACTTCGAACATCTTCCAGCGGTAGAAGTTCCGGCAGCAGTCAAGGAGATTGAGTCATTTTCAACCCTGTGGAATAAAATTCACCATTCCTTGGTACAATCCTCAAAGAGATTTGCCGATAGGAAACGTTTGGCTGTTCCCTTTTTAAAAGTTGGGGATAGGGTTTGGTTATCTTCCAAGAACATTCGTTTGAAGGTACCCACGATGAAACTTGCTCCACGCTTTATTGGCCCCTATCGCATCATTAAGATAATCAATCCAGTAGTATATAAGTTGGAAATGAAATGAAATGAAATGAAAATCTGCAATACATTCCATATTTCTCTTTTACGTCCTCTGGTGCTCAATCGATTTCAAATTGTTCCTCCCAAATTGCCTCAAGTACAGACTTTACAGGGTACTGAGTTTGAAGTGGAGAAGATCTTGGATTCATGCCTCTTCAATACCTCATCGATTGGAGGGGCTATGGTCCCGAAGAAAGGGCTTGGGTCAAGGCTTCCGATGTGCATGCTCCACGGTTGGTCCGAGACTTCCATAGGAAATTTCCAAATAAGCCTATGGGGTGTTCGGTGCCCACCCTGAAAAGGGGGGGTACTGTCAGGGCTCTGCCGGGGATCAGCGCGGCCTTACCTCCTCGCCGGCTTCCTTTGATCTCCCGGGCGGTCGGGCAGCTGGCGCGGAGGCTGAGAGGATGCTGAGCATTCTCCCCGTGCGTAGGGGACTGCGGGCGGTCCGGTGTCTGGAATCGGGGTTCCCGGCATGGGCGCCGCCATGTCAGTCGGCCCATGTGACTGTACTTCCGGCCTGGGATAGGTGAGCGTCAGCTGATCGCTGTGCACCTATCAAAGGGTTCTGTGGGGTATATAGCCTGCTTCCACCTTTCTGCAAACTGTCTGAACAACGGTTGTCTCCTAGTCCCTAGTTGAGTTCCGGTCCAGGTTCCTGGCGTTCTATTTCCTCTACAGTGTGTTCCATCTCTGCCTGTGTGCCAAGACGTTACTGTGATCCCTGTGCAACAGTGAGTTACCATCTGCCTGTGTGCTAAACGTGTCTCTAGTGAACTTCTTGCAACAGTGTATTACCATCTGCCTGTGTGCTAAACAAGTCTCTAGTGAACCAGGTGCAACAGTTAATTACCATCTGCCTATGTGCTAAACGAGCCTCTAGTGAACTTCATACAAGAGTGAATTACCATATCTGCCTGTGTGCTAAACGTGTCACTAGTGAACTTTGTGCTACAGTATTGCCAGACTTCTTTACGTTGTTTGTGGATCACTCCACAGTGCCTTAAATCTTAGGCATCTCTTATTAGGGCCACGGTTATTTGTGTCTCCAATTCCCACTTAGCTCGGGTACCTGGTCAAAGGACCACGACCTGCTCACAGGGTGCAGCTAAGCCCAAATCCCGATTGGAGGGGTCACTGGCGAACACCATCCTGTGGGTTAGACTCGCACCATTGCCCAGGTCTCGTCAACACTCGAGAGCTGTGGATGAGGAGAACATATATCCAGGCCCCTCGCCTTCGTTTCCTCCCGCAACCCGGACCCAGAGTTTCCACTTCCCCAGCGCCAAGCGTGACAGGTTTCAGTCCCAACCATCGGCATCCCGATTGTCTAATCCCGGCAAGGGTCTAATGACAGGCATCAAAATCCCGACATCTGTCATTTTACCTACACCGAGAGCCCGACGCCCGGCATCCCGATCGAAAGTTTGTCGGGCGCCGAGAGCACACAGCCTTGGGGGGGGGAGGGCTAGGTTAGGGGCTCCCAGGGGGGACTTAGGGTTAGGTAGCCCCTCGGGAGGGTTAGGGTTAGGCTAGGGGAAGAGTGGGTTAGGGTTAGGCACCCCTCTGGGAGACTTAGGTTTTGGCTGCGGTGAAGGGGGGTTAGAATTAGGCACTTGGGGGGGTGTTAGGGTTAGGCACCCCTAAGAGAGGGTAAGGGTTAGGTTAGCGATACTTACCTAAATTAGAAGTTGGGATCTTCACCCCTGCCGTGCTTCCGCTGTCAGTAAATCATACTGATTCCGGGTCAACCCAGGTGATTTGGGGGATGGGAAGTCAACCAGAAATATAAAATAATACACTTCACCCTGAGCACAAATGTGCTGTCTCCCCCCATGACGACTAATTTTGATACCAATGATCTCAGTGTTTGTGGAGCTATAAACAGCGGCACCGTGGCCATCGTGCTTATACTTGCCCACAGGGGCAAAAAAAAACCCAGGCTACCCCCGCAACCGATAAAAATATAAAATCGCATTGGAGTATTTTCTAATGGGATACCAAGGTCAAATATCAACTACAATGTTTAAAAGGTATTTTGGCACCAAATACCTGATTCAAAACAGTCATTTTACAATTATTTCTCCTTCAGTACAGAGGAAGAATAGTATATTTGCAACACAATAGGGACACTATGTATGTTATTTGGCAGCTGTAGTAAAAACATTGTTTCATTATTGTGTGATTTTTGTATTACAAGGTCAAAGCAATTGAAGGTCACAATGCAAAGTGGTAGGTTACTTCTTTCACATTATTTAAAGGGATACTATTATAAAAAAAGGACATACAATTCCTAATTTGTATACATGGTTTTCACAGGGAACACCTTTTTTATTTACTAACATGTCTTTATGTGTTATTGATCTCTAAGCCTATAGGCCTGATTCAGAGCCGGACGCTATTTGCAGACGGTCGTTCCAAAAAAGAGGCCGGCTATTTAAATTGAGCGCTCGCTCTTTGCAGTTTGTTGACGCCTCTATGTCTGAGCGAGCGAACGAAAAATGTGCTCGCAATTTTGTAAAGACGCCCCTTTGCCGTTCGCATCACACATCATCTCCGGTATTTATTAGATTAATCGGGTACATCGAAAGGCATCTGAACTGCTCGCAGTGCTTGTGGTAGGTTTTTCTTACCGCTATCACTGCGAGCAGTTCAGGCTAAAAGACAACCAAGTGACGTGGTCGATGACGCTCCTTTACTAATTATGCACTCCCATTAAACGCCCTTTTGACCGTTAGGCACGCCTGCGTTCGGATCTCCACTCCCCCGTTTTCAAGCACCTTCCCGTTACCACCCACAAACGGTACATTCTGTCAATCAAATTAGCAGCCCCACGCTGTTTTGCGAGCGCACGATTTCCGACCGTTTGCGCATGCAGATTACGACCCATACGCATGCGCAGTTGTGCGAACATCGCTCAGAGCGTACGAGCGACCGCTTACGAGCGGCTCTGAATCAGGCCCTATGTTAGAGCAGGTTAACACATAGGGGTCGATACATTAAAGGGAGAGGTGGTAATGGGTTGGAAATGCGGGCAATGGCGCCTCTACTCACCAACTGCATATGCAGATCCGCCGGTTGTTCAGTAATGTGCATGCGTAAAAGCCGCACTGAGCATGCGCTGCGATCTCACTGCGGTTACAGACGCACAGAGAAAGCTGTCAGAGTGACAGGCTGTGGGCGTTTGGGGGTGGTAACAAGGGAGTGGTCATAAAAATGCAGGCGCGTCTGTCCATTTGAATGCCGTTTCATTGGCGTGCCTATCTCAGCCACTGAGATTGCATACGCCCCATGAGTACTCACTGCGTGCGAGAAGACTTGCAGTTTCTGTGGCTGGTCAGTCCTGGTGTAAATTGTGCACGAGGGGGCGATGTGTGCCGATGGTACCGTTGTATACGCCGGAGTGCGACGTAGTGCGGATGTGAGAAAACAACATTCGCCATCTCTGTGCCCACTGCGATGTGGCAGGCATTGGCATACAATCGCAGCTGTGCTCCGCACAATTTTCACAGTTGCATACAGAATAGCGATCCTTGCTTAATCAGGCCCAATACGCACCATGCTGTGAGCCGACTTGAAGGTGATTGAATTGACCCCATACTGTGGAATTAGGGGCACTGTTTGGAAAGCCCCTTTGGGGATTTTAAGACTCAGGGGGCTGATTCAGAGATAGACATAATGTTTATATTGCACGCAGTGGAGCAATTTTTTGCCACCGCATGCGTCAAAGCTACATTGTGCACGCACGGCGATGGATTAGAGATGGTGGTGGCAGAGTGCGTGACAGATAGTCATCATTAGGGGGAGTTAACGTAGGGGAATATAGAGAAATGCAGGTATGTCAGGATCATTTTCTGGCTGTGCTCTAGCGAGACTCTGAGAATTAGTATACATCTGTAGAGGCCGTGGCATCTGGGACAGCATAGGCTTACTCAGAAGTTTGATGTGCGATATGTTTCCAGTGATCCCGCTTTTTTGCATGACCGGCGCATGTCAGACGCTAGAGGCGGGCGTCTCAGTGCACAAGATGGAGGCTGAGGACCTGATTCAGAGCCACTCGCTCTGACAGAGCACTCGCTCTGAATCAGGGCCAGGCTTTTTTTTTTTTTGGAGCAGCCTCAAGACCATCGAGACCATCAGGCTTGTGACGAGACCCTTGTGGTAGGATGTCGTTCATCGCAAGCCCCAGAGAGCTTTCGGCTCTAACAGAGCCGGAAGCTCTCCACTGACATCACTTGTGATGTCAGTGGGGCCGCCCCAAATGGCAGGCGTTCTCATGGGAACGCCTCCATTTGGGCAGCAACCAGTAGCGTAACTACTGCCCCCGCAGCCCCCGCGGTGGCTTGGAGGCGCCGGGTTGCTTGGAGGCGCCGGGGGCAGTGGTTACAACACTGCAACTGTGAACGCTGGCCTCTGAAGTGATCGGAGGCTAGGAAGCCACCAATCACTTCAGAGGCCAGCGTTCCCAGTAATGCATTGCGCGGGTGACGTCATGACGTCACCCGCGCAGTGAGGAACCTGAGCGGCAGCGTCTGCAGCGCGGGAGTTGGGAGAGACAGCCGGATGACAGCTGCAGCCTGCACGGAGTCAGGTAAGTAGAGGGGAACATCTACAGGGTGCACTAATTGAAGGGGCACCACTACAGGAGGCAGTGGGCACTACTTGACGGGGCACAACTTCAGGGGGCAGTGGGCACTACTTGAAGGGGCAGAACTACGGAGGTACTTCTTGAAGGGGCACTGGGCCTGATTCAGAGCTGAACGCTCTGACCAGAGCGCTCGCTTTGAATCAGGGCCCTCCTACCTTTTTTGGGGGGGTCCTCATGGACGCTGGCATAGCTGTGGGTTACCACCCACAGCTATAGCGAGTGTCCATGATGATGGTCGCGATGGTCTTGACCATCGCGACCATCGGGCTTGCGACGGAGACCCTGCGGTAGGGTCTCGCTGCTGCAAGCCCTGGAGTGATTTTCGCTCTATCAGAGCCAAAATCACTCCCACTGACATCACTAGTGATGTCAGTGGGGCCGGCTTGAGACGGTAGGCGTTCCCATGGGAACGCCTCCATCTGGCAGGCACGCCCCCGGCACGCCCACAAAAGGGGGCATGCTGTCAATCAACATCAACAGCACGCCCCCTTTGGTGCGAGACCCGGAGCGATGGTGAGCCCGTCGCTCGCCGGGTCTTGCGCATGCGCACGATGGAGCTCCCTCCATCGTGCGCATGCGCAGTGGGGAACATCGACCCGCTTGCGAGCGTCCTGTCGCTTGCGAGCGGGTCTGAATGACCCCCACTATTCTAAGGGGCATAACTACAAGGGGCCATACTTTAAGGGACACAGCTACAGGGGCACTACTTGAAGGGGAACAATTACAGGGGCACTACTTGAAGGGGCACAATTACAGGGGGCACTACTTGAAGGAGCAGAATTACAAGGGGCACTACTTAGAGGGGCACAACTACAGGGGCAATACTTTAAGGGGCACAACTGCAGCGGCACAGCTACAGGGGGCACTGCCTATGGGCACAACTACAGGGGGCCTTGGATAATGGGTACTACTACAGGGGGTATTGCATAAGGGGCACTATTACAGGGGGCATTGCATATGGGGCACAACTACAGGGGGCACTATATAAGGGGCACTAATTTAATAGGTTATAAACTATGTTCCCAATAATCTGGTTCTACATGGACATAAAAGCTGTGCAAGCTGTCTTGAGCTGAGGTGACAGTCTGGCAGGAGCGGAGAGGAGGGTTGATGATCTGTCTGGGTGGGATGTAATGGGCATTATTGTGTGGCATAAAGTGTAATGGGCATTACTGTGTGCACAATGTGCTAAAAGGGGCATTACGGCATGGCATAATTTGTTATAAGGGCATCACTGTGTGGCATGTGTACAGTGCATTGCTGTGTGGCATTATGTGTTGTAAGGGGTATTATGGTGTGGCATAATGTTTTATTGGGGCATTCCGGTGGGCATAATGTGTTATAAGTGCTATTACTTAGTGTGTCATAATGTGTAAGGCACATAACTGTATCATGAACATGAAACCGCACACCTTACACGTCGTCTTTGGGTGTGTTTGTTTTTTGGGCGGGGGGCGCCTTGAACTTTTTTGGCATGGGGGTGCAAAATTTATAGTTACGCCACTGGCAGCAAACCCCCCGGCCCTCCCACCAAAGGGGGCGAGCTGTCACTCAACATTGACAGCTCGCCCCCTTTGGTGCGAGACCCGGATCGACAGATTGCCCGTCGCTGGCCAGGTCTCGCGCATACACACGACGGAGCCAGCTCCGTCGTGCGCATATGCTGTGGGCCACCATCGACCCGGTTGCGAGCGCTCAGCGCTTGCGACCGGGACTGAATCAGGCCCTGAGTCATTAGCATATTTTTGCAAGTCCACTGTGTATAGAATCTCAGTCGAGATATGGGCTTGCCTCCATCTCTGAAACAGGCCTAGGATCTTTCCTTCATCTTTGCAAAAAACTTAGAAAGAGGAGGCCCAGTGTACGAGAGCCAGAAGCTGTCACTGTGGGTGACCCCCAGAGCATCTCGCCTCCCTGACATAGTATAAGGGAGGAATTCAGTTAGACACGAAATAGTAAAAAACGTAAGTGTTTTGGTGCGATCATTTAGTGTCTTTTGTCTATGCGCGCTCCCGTTATTTGCCCCTATCCTATTACAAAAGACACAAAAATGCATTAGTGCAAAAATTGCTCATGGTGAAGCCAGCGAAAAGTACAGCACATCAGTCTTTACCCCATACAAAGCCTAACTGACATAGGAAATCAATATATTAGTGTATTAGTGGCCCTAATAAAAGTATTTTGGATTCTTAAATTGTGTAACATTTTGGAAAAATTATAAAAAGCTATATTTTTGGGAGAAAATAATTGCTGCGGTTGCACTGGCAGGTACATTAAAGATTTGGGTACGGATTCCCGGCGGTCGGGATGTCACTGGTCAGAATACTGACAGCGGCATCCCGTCAGTCAGAATCCCAACACCCATAGGTAAGCATGTCACCACTAGCCCTTACCCCCAGGGACGTATCTATAATGGGTGCAGGGTGTGTGGTGCACACAGGCCCCTGTGCCCAGGGAGGCCCACCCTGCACCCATACTTCCTAATACTTACCTCTCCAAAGTCCCACGTCGGCTGGAGAGGCGCTACGCAGAACACCTGGAAAATGGCCTCAGTGCAGTAGGGAATATGGCTGCCGCGTCATTTCCCCGGTGTCCGCACATGCGCAGTAGACTCCCGGTACAGACTAGTGCCCGAAGTCTACTGAATCTGTCCCATCCATACAGCCCCACAAAATACCTGACCCAGTACTTTAAACCCATTTTCCAACACTTTTTACATTTTGACGCCAAATATTACACGTTATCATTATTAGGGGGAATTGAGTTAAATAAAAAATTTTGTTTGCATAATTAGTCATTAGGAGGGTGCCCCAAGGGTTTTCAAACAAGCCTCCACTTTTTTAGTCAAAAATAGGGCAATAGGATTGCACGATACGTATTTTTGTGCAAAAAGTTCGCTCCTGCGAACACTTTTTGCCAAAACGCGGCTTTTCACAGCTAATTGAATCTGGCCCTAAGTGTATATTGTGGTGCACCATGTCACTGCTCAGCCAGGGGTGCACCATGTCACTGCTCAGCCAGGGGTGCACCATGTCACTGCTCAGCCAGGGGTGCACCATGTCACTGCTCAGCCAGGGGTGCACCATGTTACTGCTCAGCCAGGGGTGCACCATATCACTGCTCAGCCAGGGGTGCACCATGTCACTGCTCAGCCAGGGTGCACCATGTCACTGCTCAGCCAGGGGTGCACCATGTCACTGCTCAGCCAGGGGTGCACCATGTCACTGCTCAGCCAGGGTGCACCATGTCACTGCTCAGCCAGGGGTGCACCATGTCACTGCTCAGACAGGGTGCACCATGTCACTGCTCAGCCAGGGTGCACCATGTCACTGCTCAGCCAGGGGTGCACCATGTCACTGCTCAGCCAGGGGTGCACCATGTCACTGCTCAGCCAGGGTGCACCATGTCACTGCTCAGCCAGGGGTGCACCATGTCACTGCTCAGCCAGGGTGCACCATGTCACTGCTCAGCCAGGTTGCAGCATGTCACTGCTCAGCCAGGGGTGCACCATGTCACTGCTCTGCCAGGGTGCAGCACGTCACTGCTCAGCCAGGGGTGCACCACGTCACTGCTCAGCCAGGGGTGAACCACGTCACTGCTCATCCAGGGGTGAACCACGTCACTGCTCATCCAGGGGTGCACCACGTCACTGCTCAGCCAGGGTGCAGCATGTCACTGCTCAGCCAGGGGTGCACCATGTCACTGCTCAGCCAGGGTGCAGCATGTCACTGCTCAGCCAGGGGTGAACCACGTCACGGCTCAGCCAGGGGTGCACCACGTCACGGCTCAGCCAGGGGTGCACCACGTCACGGCTCAGCCAGGGGTGCACCACGTCACGGCTCAGGCAGGGTGCACCACGTCACTGCTCAGCCAGGGGTGCACCACGTCACTGCTCAGCCAGGGGTGCACCACGTCACTGCTCAGCCAGGGTGCACCACGCCACTGCTCAGACAGGGGTGCACCACGTCACTGCTCAGCCGGGGTGCACCACGCCACTGCTCAGCCAGGGGTGCACCACGCCACTGCTCAGCCAGGGGTGCACCACGTCACTGCTCAGCCAGGGTGCACCACGTCACTGCTCAGCCAGGGGTGCACCACGTCACTGCTCAGCCAGGGGTGCACCACGTCACTGCTCAGCCAGGGTGCACCACGTCACTGCTCAGCCAGGGGTGCACCACGTCACTGCTCAGCCAGGGGTGCTCCACGTCACTGCTCAGCCAGGGGTTCACCACGTCACTGCTCAGCCAGGGGTTCACCACGTCACTGCTCAGCCAGGGGTGCACCACGTCACTGCTCAGCCAGGGGTGCACCACGTCACTGCTCAGCCAGGGGTGCACCACGTCACTGCTCAGCCAGGGGTGCACCACGTCACGGCTCAGCCAGGGTGCACCACGTCACGGCTCAGCCAGGGTGCACCACGTCACGGCTCAGCCAAGGGTTCACCACGTCACGGCTCAGCCGGGGGTGCACCACGTCACGGCTCAGCCGGGGGTGCACCACGTCACTGCTCAGCCGGGGGTGAACCACGTCACTGCTCAGCCGGGGGTGAACCACGTCACTGCTCAGCCGGGGGTGCACCACGTCACTGCTCAGCCGGGGGTGCACCACGTCACTGCTCAGCCGGGGGTGCACCACGTCACTGCTCAGCCGGGGGTGCACCACGTCACTGCTCAGCCGGGGGTGCACCACGTCACTGCTCAGCCGGGGGTGCACCACGTCACTGCTCAGCCGGGGGTTCACCACGTCACTGCTCAACCGGGGGTGCACCACGTCACTGCTCAGCCGGGGGTGCACCACGTCACTGCTCAGCCGGGGGTGCACCACGTCACTGCTCAGCCGGGGGTGCACCACGTCACGGCTCAGCCGGGGGTGCACCACGTCACGGCTCAGGCGGGGGTGCACCACGTCACGGCTCAGCCGGGGGTGCACCACGTCACGGCTCAGCCGGGGGTGCACCACGTCACTGCTCAGCCGGGGGTGCACCACGTCACTGCTCAGCCGGGGGTGCACCACGTCACTGCTCAGCCGGGGGTGCACCACGTCACTGCTCAGCCGGGGGTTCACCACGTCACTGCTCAGCCGGGGGTGCACCACGTCACTGCTCAGCCGGGGGTGCACCACGTCACTGCTCAGCCGGGGGTGCACCACGTCACTGCTCAGCCGGGGGTGCACCACGTCACGGCTCAGCCGGGGGTGCACCACGTCACGGCTCAGGCGGGGGTGCACCACGTCACGGCTCAGCCGGGGGTGCACCACGTCACGGCTCAGCCGGGGGTGCACCACGTCACTGCTCAGCCGGGGGTGCACCACGTCACTGCTCAGCCGGGGGTGCACCACGTCACTGCTCAGCCGGGGGTTCACCACGTCACTGCTCAGCCGGGGGTTCACCACGTCACTGCTCAGCCGGGGGTGCACCACGTCACGGCTCAGCCGGGGGTGCACCACGTCACGGCTCAGCCGGGGGTGCTCCACGTCACTGCTCAGCCGGGGGTGCTCCACGTCACTGCTCAGCCGGGGGTTCACCACGTCACTGCTCAGCCGGGGGTTCACCACGTCACTGCTCAGCCAGGGGTGCACCACGTCACTGCTCAGCCAGGGGTGCACCACGTCACGGCTCAGCCAAGGGTGCACCACGTCACGGCTCAGCCAGGGGTTCACCACGTCACGGCTCAGCCGGGGGTGCACCACGTCACTGCTCAGGCAGGGTGCACCGCGTCACTGCTCAGCCAGGGGTGCACCATGTCACTGCTCAGCCAGGGGTGCACCATGTCACTGCTCAGCCAGGGGTGCACCATGTCACTGCTCAGCCAGGGGTGCACCATGTCACTGCTCAGCCAGGGGTGCACCAAAATATAGACAACTCCTTTTGCCTGTTTGGTTATAATTCATTTCTATTAGTTGTTAGGTTGCACCCTCAAAAGAAATAAAGAGGCTTAATACTAAATCCTATTTTGCTGTATTTGCTACAGCAACACCCGGCTTGGCAATCAGCAATGTATGATATGACTGCATACATATGACGTTACTGTAAGTACCTGTTTTTCATCTAGAATTTGAAAACTTTATGCCCTATCAGTTTCAATTCAAAAGACGAAACAAAAAAAACGACATTATAAAATACAAACTATAAAATAAAACAGCAACTCATAGACTGTACGAGTGCTTAGTATGGCTTAGGGGGTTTGTGCCGAGGATCCATCACTGAGCCTGGGGGACCCCTTGGGCAGAGGTGCCGAGGGGGGGGGGGACAGGACGGGTTTATGTACACGGGCCTCGGGTCGTTTGGAGGAGTCCGTGGCGGCCCTGGTCAGGGACTGCCCCGACTGCACTGGCCACCTACTGTTGGCCAGACGTGTAGTCTCTGCTTTCTCACTGCCTGATGTGCTACTGTGCTACTATACAGACACAGCCAGCGGTAGTGGTCAGAGAGGAAAACTGTTGCAGGTGGGGTTGGCGATCATACTAATTGCCCCCTCACGCAGCGCCACGTATAGTAGTTTTACACCATAGATCAGAGGTTCTCAAACTTGAGCCTCAGGACCCCAAACAGTTCATGTTTTCAGATCTCCTCACAGAATCACAATGAAATAAGTAGCTCCACCTGTGAATCTTTTAAAATGACTAACAAGTAATGAGTACACCTGTGTGCCTGCTGGGTGACCTGGGAAACGTCACCTGTTTGGGGCCCTGAGGACCAAGTATAAGAACCACTGCCCTAAGCTAATGTGTTGTTGCCTTAATTTTCTGAGCGTTACAACCATCCAGAGAATTATAAGTAAAAGCTAGGCTCCTAGCCCTTGTGGGTCATGCTGGGACTTGCAGTTCCACAAATAGTAGCAGAGCCATCAGTTGCCCATCTTTGCCTTAGACTTAAATGTATCAATCAGTAATATTCTATATTTACAAGTTATGCGCAGAAGAGAAAGCTGGTGCCTCTGGCTGAGGGTAATAGTGGTGATGAGGATAGTGATGATGATGAAGGTGATGAGGATAGTGATGATGAGGATAGTGGTGAAGATGATGGTGATGAAGATGATGATCAAGACGATGATAATGATATTAATGTAGATGAAGCTGATGATGATAATGGCGATGAAGAAGAGGATGTAGATGATGATGTTGATAAAGATGATGAAAATGATGAAGGAGAAGATAATGAAAATGATGATGAAGAAGATTATAATAAGATGTAGATGAAGCTGATGATGATAATGGTGATGAAGAAGAGGATGATGATGAAGAGATGAAAAAGATGATGAAAATGATGAAGGAGAAGATAATGAAGATGATGATGAAGATTATAATAAGATGTAGATGAAGCTGATGATGATGATAAAGATGCTGATAATGATGCAGATGTAGCTAATGACGTACATGTAGCTGATGATGATAATGATGTAGATGAAGCTGGTGATGATAATGATGATGAAGAGGATGATAATGATGTAGATGAAGCTGGTGATGTTAATGATGAAGAGGATGATGATGAAGCTGGTGATGGCAATGATGATGAAGAGGATGATAATGATGAAGCTGGTGATGATAATGATGTAGATGTAGCTGGTAATAATAATGATGATGATGAAGAAGAAGAGGATGATAATGATGTAGAGGTAGCTGGTGGTAATAATGATGATGATGAAGAAGAAGAGGATGATAATGATGTGGATGTAGCTGGTGGTAATGATGATGATGAAGAAGGATGATAATGATGTACAGTAGATGTATCTGTTGATAATAATGATGATGAAGAAGAAGAGGATGACAATGATGTAGATGAAGCAGGTGATGATAATGATGATGAAGAAGAGGATGAAAATGATGTAGATGAAGCTGGTGATGAAGAAGAGGATGATAATAAAGTAGATGAAGCTGATGGTGAAGATACTGATAATGATGTGGATGAAGCTGATGATGAAGATACTGATAAGATGTAGATGAAGCTGGTGATGATAATGATGATGAAGAGGAAGATAATAATGTAGATGAAGCTGGTGATGATAATGATGATGGAGAGGATGATAATGATGTAGATGAAGCTGGTGATGATAATGATGATGAAGAGGATGATAATGATGTAGATGAAGTTGATGATGAAGATATTGATAATGATGTAGATGAAGCTGATGAAGATACTGATAAGATGTAGATGAAGCTGGTGATGATAATGTTGATGAGGAAGAGGATGATAATGATGTATATGAAGCTGGTGATGATAATGATGATGAGGAACAGGATGATACTAAAGTAGATGAAGCTGATGATGAAGATAATGATAATGATGTAGATGAAGCTGATGATGATGAAGATACTGATAAGATGTAGATGAAGCTGGTGATGATGATGAGGAAGAGGATGATAATGATGTAGATGAAGCTGGTGATGATAATGATGAAGAAGAGGATGATAATGATGTAGATGAAGCTGGTGATGATAATGATTATGAAGAGGATGATAATGATGAAGCTGGTGATGATAATGATGTAGATGTAGCTGGTAATAATAATGATGATGATGAAGAAGAAGAGGATGATAATGATGTAGAGGTAGCTGGTGGTAATAATGATGATGATGAAGAAGAAGAGGATGATAATGATGTGGATGTAGCTGGTGGTAATGATGATGATGAAGAAGAAGAGGATGATAATGATGTACAGTAGATGTATCTGTTGATAATAATGATGATGAAGAAGAAGAGGATGACAATGATGTAGATGAAGCTGGTGATGATAATGATGATGAAGAAGAGGATGAAAATGATGTAGATGAAGCTGGTGATAATGATGATGAAGAGGATGATAATATAGATGAAGCTGATGATGAAGAAGAGGATGATAATAAAGTAGATGAAGCTGATGGTGAAGATACTGATAATGATGTGGATGAAGCTGATGATGAAGATACTGATAAGATGTAGATGAAGCTGGTGATGATAATGATGATGAAGAGGAAGATAATAATGTAGATGAAGCTGGTGATGATAATGATGATGGAGAGGATGATAATGATGTAGATGAAGCTGGTGATGATAATGATGATGAAGAGGATGATAATGATGTAGATGAAGTTGATGATGAAGATATTGATAATGATGTAGATGAAGCTGATGAAGATACTGATAAGATGTAGATGAAGCTGGTGATGATAATGTTGATGAGGAAGAGGATGATAATGATGTATATGAAGCTGGTGATGATAATGATGATGAGGAACAGGATGATAATAAAGTAGATGAAGCTGATGATGAAGATACTGATAATGATGTAGATGAAGCTGATGATGATGAAGATACTGATAAGATGTAGATGAAGCTGGTGATGATAATGATGATGAAGAGGATGATAATGATGTACATGTAGCTGATGATGATGAAGATACTGATAATGATGTAGATAATGTTATACATGTAGCTGATGATGATGTACAGTAGATGAAGATAATGATGTCAATGTAGCTGATGAAGATAATGATGTAGATGAAGCTGATGATGATAATGATGTAGATGAAGCTGATGATGATAATGATGTAGATGTAGCTGGTGATGATAATGATGTAGATGAAGCTGGTGATGATAATGATGATAAATAATAATAATAAGAGGATGATAATGATGTAGATGTAGCTGGTGATAATAATGACTAGCTGGTGATAATGATGAGGAAGAGGATGATAATGATGTTCATGTTTTCCAGGTCACCCAGCAGGTGCACAGGAGTATTCATTACTCACTAACACATTTTAAAAGAGCCACAGGTGTAGCTAATTATCTCGCTTGTGATTATGAGAGAGACCTGGAAAACATGCACTGTTTGGGGTCCTGAGGACCGAGTTTGAGAACCTGTGATACAGATGAAGCTGGTGATGATAATAATGATGAAAAAGAGGATGATAATGATGTAGATGTAGCTGCTGATGATGATGAAGATACTGATAAGATGTAGATGAAGCTGGTGATGATAATGATGATGATGAAGAAGAGCATGATAATGATGTAGATGAAGCTGATGATGAAGATACTGATAATGATGTAGATGAAGCTGATGATGAAGATACTGATAAGATGTAGATGAAGCTGGTGATGATAATGATGATGAGGAAGAGGATGATGATGATGATGTAGATGAAGCTGGTGATGAAAATGATGATGAGGAAGAGGATTATAATGATGTAGATGAAGCTGTTGATGATAATGATGATGAAGAAGAGGATGATAATGATGTAAAGTTGATGATGATGGAGAGGATAATAATGATGTAGATGAAGCTGATGATGATAATGATGAGGAAGATGATGATAATGATGTAGATGAAGCTAGTGATGATAATGATGATGAAGAAGAGGATAATGATGTAGATAAAGTTGATCATGAAGAAGAGGATACTGATGTAGATGAAGCTGGTGATGATAATGATGTAGATGAAGCTGGTGATAATGATGATAATGACGATGAAGAGGATGATAATGATGTAGATGAATCTGGTGATAATGATGATGATGAAGAAGAGGATGTTAATGATGTAGATGAAGCTGGTTATAATGATGATGATGAAGAAGAGGATGATAGTGATATAGATGAAGCTGGTGATAATAATGTAGATGAAGCTGGTGATGGTGATGATGTAGATGTAGCTGATGATGATGATGAAGATACTGATAAGATGTAGATGAAGCTGGTGATGATAATGATGATGAAGAATAGGATGACAGTGATGTAGATAAAGTTTATGATGAAGAAGAGGGTGATAATGATGTACATGAAGCTGGTGATAATGATGGCGATGATGATGAAGAAGAGGATGATAATGATGTAGATGAAGCTGGTGATAATGATGATGAGGAGGATGTTAATGATGTAGATGAAGCTGGTGATGATAATGATGTAGATGAAGCTGGTAATGATAATGATGATGAAGAGGATGATAATGATGTAGATGAAGCTGGTGATAATAATGATGATGATGAAGCTGGTGATGATAATGATGATGAAGAGGATGATAATGATGTAGATGAAGCTGGTGATGATAATGATGATGATGAAGAGGATGATAATGATGTAGATGAATCTGGTGATGATAATGATGATGATGAAGCTGGTGATGATAATGATGATGAAGAGGATGATACTGATGTAGATGAAGCTGGTGATGATAATTATGTAGATGAAGCTGGTGATAATGATGATAATGACGATGAAGAGGATGATAATGATGTAGATGAATCTGGTGATAATGATGATGATGATGATGAAGAGGATGTTAATGATGTAGATGAAGCTGGTTATAATGATGATGAAGATGAAGAGGATGATAATGATATAGATGAAGCTGGTAATGATAATAATGTAGATGAAGCTGGTGATGGTGATGATGTAGATGTAGCTGATGATGATGAAGATACTGATAAGATGTAGATGAAGCTGGTGATGATAATGATGATGAAGAATAGGATGATAGTGATGTAGATAAAGTTTATGATGAAGAAGAGGGTGATGATGATGTACATGAAGCTGGTGATAATGATGGCGATGATGATGAAGAGGATGATAATGATGTAGATGAAGCTGGTGATAATGATGATGAAGAAGAGGAGGATGATAATGATGTAGATGAAGCTGATGATGATTAAGATACTGATAAGATGTAGATGAAGCTCATGATGATAATGATGATGAGTAAGAGGATGATTATGATGTAGACAAAGATGGTGATGATAATGATGAAGAGGATGATAATGATGTAGATGAAGCTGGTGATGAAGAAGAGGATGATAATGATGTAGATGTAGCTGATGATTATTAAGATACTGATAAGATGTAGATGAAGTTGGTGATGATAATGATGTAGATGAAGCTGGTGATGATAATAAAGTACATGAAGCTGGTGATGGTAATGATGATGAAGAGGAAGATAATGATGTAGATGAAGCTGGTGATGATAATGATGTAGATGAGGCTGGTGATGATAATGATGATGAAGAGGATGAGAATGATGTAGATGAAGCTGGTGATGATAATGATGATGAAGAGGATGATAATGATGTAGATGAAACGGGTGATGATAATGATGATGATGAGGATGTTAATGATGTAGATGAAGCTGGTGATGATAATGATGTAGATGAAGCTGGTAATGATAATGATGATGAAGAGGATGATAATGATGTAGTTGAAGCTGGTGATGATAATGATGATGATGAAGAGGATGATAATGATGTAGATGAATCTGGTGATGATAATGTTGATGATGAAGAGGATGATAATGATGTATATGTAGCTGATGATGAAGATACTGATAATGATGTAGATGAAGCTGGTGATGATAATGATGATAAAGAAGAGGATGATAATGATGTAGATGAAGCTGGTGATGATAATGATGATGGAGAGGATGATAATGATGTAGATGTAACTGATGATGAAGATACTTATAATGTTGTAGATTAAGGTGGTGATAATGATGATGATAAATAAGAGTATGATAATGATGTAGATGAATCTGGTGATGATGATGAAGATACTGATAATGTGGATGAAGCTGATGATGAAGATACTGATAATGATGTAGATGAAGCTGGTGATGATAATGATGATAAAGAAGAGGATGATAATGATGTAGATGAAGCTGGTGATGATAATGATGATAATAATGATGAAGGAGAGGATGATAATGATGTAAATGAAGCTGGTGATGATAATGATGATAATGATGATAATGATGATAATAATGATGAAGGAGAGGATGATAATGATGTAGATGTAACTGATGATGAAGATACTTATAATGTTGTAGATTAAGGTGGTGATAATGATGATGATAAATAAGAGTATGATAATGATGTAGATGAATCTGGTGATGATGATGAAGATACTGATAATGTGGATGAAGCTGATGATGAAGATACTGATAATGATGTAGATGAAGCTGGTGATGATAATGATGATAAAGAAGAGGATGATAATGATGTAGATGAAGCTGGTGATGATAATGATGATAATAATGATGAAGGAGAGGATGATAATGATGTAAATGAAGCTGGTGATGATAATGATGATAATGATGATAATGATGATAATAATGATGAAGGAGAGGATGATAATGATGTAAATGAAGCTGCTGATGATAATGATGACGAAGAAGAATAGGATGGCGATGAAGCTGCTGCTGCTGATAATGGAGGAGACTGTCCCTTTAAGAGCCAGGACCCGTGTGTGACTCTTTGGAGCGGGGCGTGTCCGGGCGGTGAGTGACGGGGGCGGTGCCTGGCTGAGGCTGGGAGTACAGCAGCAGCATCAGCGGCAGAAGCAGCAGCAGCGCCGGAGCCGGGAGCGGGTTACTAGGAGCTCTCCTCTCCCGCACACAGTCCCCGGGGCCAAGAGCTGCACCCCGGGGGGGACACCCACAGCCGGCCGTGGGTAAGTGTGACCGGACACCGCCCTCACTCCACTCCCTACCCCAGATAGCACACATGCAGCCTGTACTCTCCGGTTGGGGGGAGGACTATAAGGGTCAGCATGCCCTGACAGCCTCTCAACATGCTGGCGTTTGTAGTTCCACTATTAGTGTGCACGGGCAAGTGGAGGGGGAGGGTTATATGGGGGCTCAGTGCAGTATATTCTGTTCCTCTATTAGTGTGTATAGTGTTACAGTGCACATACTGTATAGAGGGGAGTATATAGGGGTACAGTGTAGTATATTCTGTTCCTCTATTAGTGTGTATAGTGTTACAGTGCACATACTGTATAGAGGGGAGTATATGGGGGTATAGTGCAGTATATTCTGTTCCTCTATTAGTGTGTATAGTGTTACAGTGCACATACTGTATAGAGGGGAGTATATGGGGGTATAGTGCAGTATATTCTGTTCCTCTATTAGTATGTATAGTGTTACAGTGCACTTACTGTATAGAGGGGAGTATATGGGGGTATAGTGCAGTATATTCTGTTCCTCTATTAGTATGTATAGTGTTATAGTGCACATACTGTATAGAGGGGAGTGTATAGGGGTACAGTGCAGTATATTCTGTTCCTCTATTAGTATGTATAGTGTTACAGTGCACATACTGTATAGAGGGGAGTATATGGTGGTATAGTGCAGTATATTCTGTTCCTCTATTAGTATGTATAGTGTTACAGTGCACATACTGTATAGAGGGGAGTATATGGTGGTATAGTGCAG
Source organism: Taudactylus pleione (assembly GCA_031769625.1). NCBI lineage: Eukaryota > Metazoa > Chordata > Amphibia > Anura > Myobatrachidae > Taudactylus > Taudactylus pleione. Next base: position 882,372 of record JAUIMM010000342.1, on the reverse strand, counting down.
TATATTCTGTTCCTCTATTAGTGTGTATAGTGTTACAGTGCACATACTGTATAGAGGGGAGTATATGGGGGTATAGTGCAGTATATTCTGTTCCTCTATTAGTATGTATAGTGTTATAGTGCACATACTGTATAGAGGGGAGTATATGGGGGTATAGTGCAGTATATTCTGTTCCTCTATTAGTGTGTATAGTGTTACAGTGCACATACTGTATAGAGGGGAGTATATGGTGGTATAGTGCAGTATATTCTGTTCCTCTATTAGTATGTATAGTGTTACAGTGCATATACTTTATAGAGGGGAGTATATGGGGGTATAATGCAGCATATTCTGTTCCTCTATTAGTGTGTATAGTGTTACAGTACACATAGAGGGGAGTATATGGTGGTATAATGCAGTATATTCTGTACCTCTATTAGTGTGTATAATGTTACAGTGCGCATATGAAGGGGAGTATATGGGGATGCAGTGCAGTATAGCCTATCCCTCTGATAGTGTGTGTGTGTGTGTAGTGTTACTGTTCCTGTGTTAGTTTGTATAGCGTTACATTGCACAAATAAAGGGGTGTATATGGGGGTGCAGTGTATATACTGTTTCTGTGTTAGTGTGTGTAGCGTTACAGTGCACAGATAAAGGGGAGTGTATTGGTGTTTAGTGCAGTATATTCTGTTCCTCTATTAATATGTATAGTACAGTGCACAGATAAAGGAGTATATGGGGGCATAGTGTAGTATAATATATCCCTTAGTGTGTAAAATGTTAAGGTGCACAGACAAAATAGAGAGTAGTTACAATACTCACTAGTGTGCTGATTGGGCAGGTATATGGGGGCTCAGTGCAGTATATTCTGGTACATCTCATTACAGTAATTATGATCATCCTCTGTGTGGTGCTTGGGCAGGTAAAAGGGGGCTAAGTACAGTATATTCTGTTACATCTCATTACAGTCATCCTCTGTGTGGTGCTTGGGCAGGTATATGGAGGCTAAGTACAGTATATTCTGTTACATCGCATTACAGTCATCCTCTGTGTGGTGCTTGGGCAGGTATATGGAGGCTAAGTACAGTATATTCTGTTACATCGCATTACAGTCATCCTCTGTGTGGTGCTTGGGCAGGTATATGGAGGCTAAGTACAGTATATTCTGTTACATCGCATTACAGTCATCCTCTGTGTGGTGCTTGGGCAGGTATATGGAGGCTAAGTACAGTATATTCTGTTACATCGCATTACAGTCATCCTCTGTGTGGTGCTTGGGCAGGTATATGGAGGCTAAGTACAGTATATTCTGTTACATCGCATTACAGTCATCCTCTGTGTGGTGCTTGGGCAGGTATATGGAGGCTAAGTACAGTATATTCTGTTACATCGCATTACAGTCATCCTCTGTGGTGCTTGGGCAGGTATAAGGGGCCTCAGTGCACTGTGAGGTGATCTCATTCCATGACCTAATAATATCTGTGATCACTGCTGGTAACTTGCACAATAATGGTAATACTATTGTGCCTTGCACTGGCCATGCTTGCAGACTGTCCTATACAATGCATACAACTTGGATCAGCTGTGCATCCCCAGCTAGCAATGTGACATACAGTATTGCATTGCAGAGCCGGCTTTGTCACTTGCAGAGGTTATTATTAAATCCCAGTATCCTATCCGTGCAGGCATATTGCCTATTTTGTTTTACATGTGACTTTATAAATGCACGGTAGCTGTGGGGGACATACTATAAATTATTAAATAGGTTTCATTCACGGAAAACAGTTGTCTGGAGGATTTTGTAATCCACGTGCACCAGGGGATTATCTGATGCTAAAAATGGATCCAGCAGGGAGAATTTAAGGTGATGCTGCAAAGCCCGGAGCCAGCCTTGCTGCCAGGAGAGGGTTGCCAGTCCTGTACCCTGGTGGCATCTTTTGATCTCTATGAGCTGTTGCAGAAACAGCTGGTGCCTTGTAGTGTTTTGTGCAGTTAATGAAGACATTGTCTGCTCCAAATATAAATGCACATTTCTCCAGGCTGTGACATAATAACCAATAATAATTCATAATGGTTGTCTTTACCAGTCCATAGAAAACCATTATCCTCTCGCCGAAGGATATTTGGTTCCGTACAGAGTAAAGGTTACGCCCTGCGCTGACGGTGCAGGGGAAAAGTTGAACTATGTGTTGCGTTATCTGCTTCTCCATGTTAAATATGGGAATTGTGACTCTTGCAGTCAGGGGCGTAACGAGGTATTTGTAAGGGCCTCTATGTACCACCCAATGGTGAAATATGTATGTAACTGACAAGGAAGGTGGGCCCCATAGCAGCTGCACCCCTGTCACCTATGGTAGTTCCTCCCATGCTTACAGTTATGGCAGTCAGTCGTTGCTTAAGAAGCCATAGCACAATAAGGAGTAGTAGGTGATAGTTTATCAATTTCTTTGTCTACTAAAGCCGCGAAGGCTTGTAATAGCCATTTACCTGCTGGTGGGGGGTGCGATTTAGATGCGTCCAGCTCATATTCACGTCCACCGTCCTGGAGCAAAATCGTCAGTGTAGGGTGTGCGGCGTTTCACCCTCATTTTTCTGCTCTTCCAAAGGCGGCGTATGGTGGCGTGACGGTACCCAGTTATTGGGATTTGCCTGCAATGTGTGTTCTATGAGCGTTGCTGCACCACCTACTTTAGTATATGAAGGATATTAGAAGTCACCAAGGAATGTTGTTTAGAAACCCATCTGACCTTCAGCTTTGTGCGGTTTACGTGGTCGCTGCACTTCTTCGCCCTTCTCAGTCTCCGATCCCTTCGTTACGCATTACGTTCTGCGTCGTCGTTGCTCTCCTGTAACGCTGGACACACCTCGGAACGATCTATTACTTTATTTTTTATTTATTTTTTTGCCAAATATTCAAAACCATCACTAAGCCGGAAAGGAGGGCGGAGGAGGAGGTGAGAAAGCCGAGCGAAAAAGCGAAACTATTTGCAAGAATCTCAGAATGTAGTAAGAGAGTTGGCGTGATTCCTGCAGTGTGGGTGAGTATAACGCTTCCAGGGAAAGTGTGAAATGAGCAGGGAAAATGCTAATCTCCCTTAGATGCCTGGTTTTTATTCTTTAAAAAAAACAAAACAAAAACACATGAGCAATGTTTCCATTCCGCACATCTGGCTCTTGGCAGGGATTCGTTGATCAAAAAAGTGCCACCGGCCTGTACGCTGGTATACTGAGTAGTGACCCCCCCCCCCCCCCCCATCTCCTACACACATCGGAGGCTGCAGGTTTACAGCTGTTCAAACGTTTATGTGAATGCAGCCTAGAAAATATGTACTAAGCTCTTAGAGAAAGATGAAGTACAAACCAATCACCTCCTAACTGTCACTTTTACAGGCTGTGTTTGAAAAATGGCAGGAGCTGGTTAGTTGGTACTTTTATCTCCGTCCACTTATCTCTCTCCATGGCTTGGTACCTAGACCCCTTAATCCCTTGGGGGGAGATGTACTAAGTTCTGGAAAGTGATAAAGTACCAACCAATCCGCTCCTAACTGCCATGTTGCAGGCTGCGTTTGAAAAATGGCAGTTAGGAGCTGATTGGTTGGTACTTTACCGCTCTCCAATTTATCACTTTTCAGAGCTTAGTACATCTGCCCCTTTCATTCTTAATGAGCCAATATGCTGCAGTCTCTTGAAAATTGGGATCATCGGGACCTATAATTGTTCATACTATGAAATGTGTCCAGTCCTCCAAAAACTGCTGTTGTCAGAGGGTTTCTACATTTTTCTATTGTATTTACCAAGTGGGCACCGCAGCGCATCCCATATCTACTATGGTCCCCCTCTAAACACTTGCAAAAGCAGACCCCTTAGCTTTCTGTGGGGCAGCGAGGTTGCCCACTTATTGTCTAATGCAGGGGTCAGGGAACTTTTTTACCTTTTACCCCAAAATATATTTAGATACGCCGACATTACCGCCTTGATTTGAAAGTAAGGAAATCATATAGTAGTGCCCCCATATAATGCCCCTGTAGTAGTGCCCCCATATAATGCCCCTGTAGTAGTGCCCCCATATAATGCCCCTGTAGTGGCGCTTGTAAAAAAAAAACAACAACTCCCCGCTCCTGCATCCGCCGCTGTCCTGTCCGCCTGGCTGTTCCTTGGAACTATGGGAGAGACGTCATGACATCTCTCCCATAGTGCGCATGGAGAGAGGCGGAAACTGGAGCTCAGAAGAGAACGCCAGCCTCCGGCTAACGCGGCGCTGCAGGGAAGGAGCCGGGCGCCCGCTGGTAATAACATCTCAGCGGGCGTCCGGCTTAGAGCCTCCCTGCGGCACAGCCGGGCATGCATATGAATCATTCTATATTATAGAATGATTCATATGCATGCCCGGCTGTCCGTCCATTACCCCCAGGAATTTCATTTTTACCCCATGTGGGGTAATTTACCCCTGTTCCCTGATCACTGGTCTAATGCCATCTTTAGATGGAATTCTCTATTGTAGCATTTTGTTTCCAAAGAGTTGTAAAGCGCAGTAACTAAATGGGGTCCACACCCTGGAAGTAAAGTGATCGAGCTCTTTTCTGAGCCAGTTTCACTCGTACATTCGTAGTGTTCTAAATCTTGGCGCCGATACAGAGCCACAGAAATTGTGGACACGAAAGCCGACCACGGCCCGGGTAACTGTGCTGGGTTATGCTGTCCAAAAACACCTTTCTTATTTTTGTGATACCTGGAAACTTGCACACTGTGTGTACATACATAGGACAGGTGGCTACATGACTGACACCTATATAACAAATTATTATGCTGAAGAATGCGGATAAGGGTTCCCTTCAGCGCTCGCTTGCTTCAGCCCAATTGGAGGGTTTCACAGTGGCTGGAATTATATATAAAACATGTTTAGACAGTTCCTCTGCAAACTGCTATTTATAGCAGAGTTAAACGTCTGCTCCCTGGGTGTTATGTTTAATCTGAAGGTCTCCGGTAGGCTTTGCGAATATATTTATATTATGATTTTGTGCATCTCTTTACATTTCTCACTCTTTCATTGTATATCTTGCAGTGCTGGGCTGCAAAGATGACCTGTAACATATTGCAGGGACGGGAAGCGGGTTACAATGGTGTGAATCCTGCAGCAAGAAATCTGTATTTATTGTATTTATATACATTGGGCAAAGTATCGTAATGAGGATCTGGCGGGCAGAGACCTGCCCCATTGGTGTTTTTTAATTGGGCTTTTTTGAGTATGGTAATTTTTTTTCTGACCTTCATTGTGAATTTATTTCTCACTAGTTAGAGAACTGGTGAACGTTGGCGCCTCGGGGCTGCGTCAGACAAGCAGAAATATGCTCCATGTTATTAAGCTACTGGTTACCCCGCGAGACCTGTTCTCTTTTTTGCTAAATCCTTGGGAGGAAGGAAAATGACAGCACTCGCCATTTAGTTTAATGTCTCCTTAAGTGGACCTGTCATTTCTGTGCACCAAAAAAAAACATGGAGCGCTGTTATCTGTCCAGTCAGGATGAGCCAGGCTGCACCGAGCATGCAACTAACTGAGCGCCTGGTGGAACGTTCATAAACCTTATCAGCAAGGGCTAATGCAATGACTGAGATTTTATTGCTTTGTAAATACCTGGAAATTCAGCCTGGACTTTGGTAAATAGCTGGCACATGGTGTCTGAGAGATTTAATCCAGAATGGTCAAAAGTACGACGGTATCCCAAGGGATTTTGTGTGTCCAATTCTAACCGGCACTTCTATAGTTGTCTACAGGGGGTCTCTGGGGCTTGCCTGGCCCGGTCCCCCTCTTTCTCCTGACCTGCCCAGGTTAGGCAGTGCTCTTTGCAGGGAGGTGCTGGGCGGACCCTCCTATATTTGCCCTCAGCTGTGGATTAATTTATACTCCCCTGGGGGCAATGGCAGTCTGAGCAACATTGGAGGGGTAATTCCAATGGCGCTTCTAAGTTTACCCTGATATATGGCCTAACTTCAGTAACGTCTCTGCATCGCTAGACAGATGCAATTACAGCTTTACACTGGCAATCAATTATAAATGACCCCCTCTTTATTTAAGTAAATGTACATGAGCAGCTACTGAGAATTGCATGCAACATTCTGTACGGGAGACATACAGTCATACATTAATGACCCATACTAAATGTGACATCTAGGTTACAGAAGTGGCGTTGTGCATTTGGTCACGCACCTACATATATGACAGATGGTGAGTATGAGATCTAGGATACAGAATAAGAAGTTGTACTGTGCATTTGTGTTCATTGTTGAGAATGTTCAGCCATTTTCAGAGAGAAATCTTGATACCCTGGGGCTGACCTTGCAGACTAATGATGTTTTCTGTTTATATACGTTCTAAATGAATGGTGTGCTGAACCGTCCTCGCCGTTACATACATTGTTGACTAGTGTTGCTATAGTCAAGTATGAAGTTGACCGAACACATTATAATTATTCAAACCAATTGTTTGCGCTAATGGTTCCTTTAAAATCCTATATATTGTAAGTTTAACTATCTGACTGTCAGTACCTTATCGTGTTTTATTACTGTACCGATTGTAAAGCTCAAAGTAATAGGCTGGTGTTATGTAACTAATGTTAATGAATGAATATGGCCACATAGGGCTCAATTCAATTCGGTGCAATGCTGAATAGCCCCAGGAGGGAGCTCCCAGAGCGATTCAATTCACCGCGCTGTTTGATCCGACAGTTGCCAGTTAAGGACCGTATTCAGTTAGCTGCGAAAGTCTGAATCCGCGTAAAAGTATCGCCGATTGCGAATTTTCGCCAGCCGGAAACTTATCTCCGTATTGCATTGCAAACACTTTTCGCGTACACGGAAATGCAATGCAATGTAGTAGACGAAAAAGATTTGCCTATGAATAGGTGTCGAAAAAAGTGCAAAATCGCTATTTTGGGGTGCAAAGGTGGGGAAGCCACTCAGCACCCTTGGGACAGCCCCCCCAAAGGATAACTGCGTCAAAAAAACCCTGAAAAAAAAAAATGAACACCCCAAAGAATTACTTTGCAAAGTGGGGGGGGGGTACAAACTTAAAAACTAGTGAAATATACTTTTAGGGGGTCTACAAGTATGGGTGAGGTGTTTTTGATTGCAGGTGCTTGCTTCAGGTGTGTTTTTAAAACTTTACTTTAGCGACTTTAAACCATGCTAGCAGCCATTTTCAAGTATCCCAAATTTAACTGGACTACTTATTTTCACCATACAAAACGGCTTAATGCTATTCTTCACCACTTGTGCAAAGATGCTATTTAGAAGAAATTGATACACCTTAAGTACCCCAAATAGCTTTATAAGGGCTAATCGGGGGCATGTACATTGTTCCCCAATGTTATTGCATCTTTTAGGGTGTGTCAGGCTGATTCCCCCAATTCGGACAGCACGTTTCACCTGTTTTGCTTTCGGCGGGTTGCAATTTTGTGTCTTTTGAAATTGAATACGGCGAATAGCGGGAACACGTGCAATAAGTTTCGGCGGCTAAAATACAATGTTGGCGAAAAGTCTGGCATGCGAAAAAGTATCTCATTTGCGAAACTAATTGAATACGGCCCTAATTCGGAGAATGCCGGTTCTCGAGACTTTAATATGGGTGTTTAGTCGTGAGAACCGGCTTTCTCCTATTAAAGTGCCGGCCGTGCGCGCCGCACTAAGCAGGAAAATTGCCGTGCGAGAAGAAATCCTTTAGTCGGACCAAACAGCGCGGTGAATATAGCTCTAGGAGCGCTGAATTAAATTGAGCCCATAGACTGAAAATTTTACAGCTAACCCAATCAATCTTTTCATCCAAAAAGATTAAAGGTACTATAATTGGACACTTAGGTCCATATCCAATTAGCCCCGAACACTGGGCCTGATAATGACCCCCTCGCGACCGCTGAGCGCTCGCAAGCGGGTCGATGGTACCCAAGTGCGCATGCGCGAGACCCGAATAACGACGGCCAAGGCGTCGTTATGGGTCTCGCACCAAAGGGGGCGTGCTGTCGATGGTGATTGACAGCACGCCCCCTTTGGTGGGCGTACCGGGGGAGTGGCTGCCCAGACGGAGGCGTTCCCATGGGAACACTTACCGTCTGGGTCCGGCCCCACTGACATCACTAGTGATGTCAGTGGAAGTGCTTTTGGCTCTGATAGAGCCAAAAGCACTCCTGGGCTTGCGGCAGTGAGACCCTACCGCAGGATCTTGTCGCAAGCCCGATGGTCGTGATGGTCTTGACCATCGCGACCATCATTTTGGCCGCTCGCTATAACTGTGGGTGGTCACCCACAGCTATGCGAGTGGCCAGGAGGCCGCTCTTAAAAAAGATAAGGACGGTCCTGATTCAGAGTGAGCGCTCTGTCAGAGCGTCTGGCTCTGAATCAGGGCCACTGTTCGGGTGCTAATTGATCCCCGCGATCGGCGAAAAACAGGGATTTTTCGCCGATTATTTTTTTCTCCCTATCTTATTATTTCGGTCGAAATAATAGAATAGTTCGCCCGTTAACACATCGGAGCCGCGATAAGCTCGCAGACCTATGTGTTCTCGCCCTTTTTTGGGCGAAAAAATTGTACTTCTCGTGGATTCTTTTTCGGAACAAACCAGGTCCCGTAAAAAAACCCTGATAAGTGCCATTGTCAGGCCGACTTCGGGGCTAATTGGATAGCCCCAGGCAAGCTAATTAGGTGCGGTAATTTACCGTGGCTAATTGGATATGGCCCTAAGGGCGGTATCCAATTAGCCCCGAACATAACCGCCGCATACCGTTTGTGTATGACGCTATCGCTCATTTATGGTTTATTATCTTGTTTAAAAAAAAATTCTAATTTACAATGATGTGATTGCATCGTGTGTTCTTCCAAAACAAAAAACTTTTATGTATTTCTTTTCTATTGTATAGTAGAGAGGTGTTTTAGTTTATTCAAAATCAAGCAACGCGCATGCAGCCAATGTACTTATTAAGAAGAACAGAGGGTGGGGTCCATCGGAAGAATCCCGTTATCTGGAAGTTGGTGCGGGAATAAGGCTGTGTCAGTGCGTGTGTCACGTCCTTCCGTCTGACATTCTGCTCGCAGTCAGCTGTTTTGTATGAGCGTAACACGTGTAGGATGTGTAGTGCAAGCACTGAGCTCAGCAGCTTGTAAAGTCCAATTATCCCCTCTCACCGCTCCTCCTCCTCTCCTGTGTGTACGTGGTGGGCTGTTAAAATAATTTTCCTTCCATTAAAAGTCTGTTTATTTTTGTATTTTCCATTTCTGGTTGTAAGTCACTTTTTTGCTACACACACACACACACCCCCACACCCCCCCCCCCCCACACACACACAGTAAACTGTGGATTCATGCTGTATTTTGGCGTATTCTAGACCCCCCATCTGTGTGGCACAGCATTAGCAATGGCATATTGCATTGTGGTGGTTTTTTTTTGCCCCCTTCAGTGTTTGTGCTTCTTGGTTTTCCACTAACAGGAGTGGCCCTTGTTGGGCTCCGTACCCTGCTACCTGACGATAAGCTGAAGCAGTGGTGTCAAACCCGGGCCTTTCAGCTTTTGTGGGACTACATATCCCAGCATGCCCTGCCACAGATTTAGCATGCCCTAATAGCAAAACTGTGGCACTGCATGCTGGGATGTGTAGTTCGACTACAGCTGGAGGGCCCAAGTTTGACACCACTATGGTAAAGGCAGCAGTACTGATTTTTCAACTTCTATTCTTATTGTACACTTGGGCCTGTGTAAATGTGGAGCGTTCAGAGCTGAGTATAAAGGCTAATGTCCGAGGGTCACTCAGTGTACGGTCTTGTCCGGTCACACACTTCAGCCATCGGTACCCACTTTCTATGGCACGGTGTGCGCACTAAACACTGATTGCAGGAGATTCAGCGACTGCCTTGCTCATTGTAATGCCCATCTGTTAATGGTTCGTGTATCGCTATGTATTTAAGATGCCTAGAAGGAAATCCTTTTGGTTTTTTTCTTGTTGTATTTCATTCCTATAACTTAGCACTTACAGATGTGTCGTCTTACTACTTTGCTAAAGTCGCGCCAAACGGCCCCTCTTGGCGCGCCAGGTCCCACGCAACTCTGCTAGCACAGGGTGTGTTTTTTTTTTTTTGTATCCCGGATGAAAGATTGACAGTGTCTAGATAGACACTCCAATAAGTCAACACCAGATGGTCGACGGGTACAAAACGGTCGACTGACAAATGATCGACACACACAAAAATGGCCGATACATGTTTTTTCACCATTTTTGAGGGTGAGGGTTAGACACCTGGTGGAGGGGACAGTTAGGGTAAGGCACTAGGTGGAGGTTAGGGTGAGGACTAGGCTTCAATTACAAAAAAAGTCGACATTTTCTACCTGTCGACCATCTTGTATCAATTTATTACGCGTCTATCTTCTATACCACACCTGTCTTTTTTTTTCCCGAAAATGCGTTTTAGTCGCAATATGTGCTGATTAATTTGGTATGCAACACTTGTATATCTGTGTGATACGGAGTTTGAATCTGTATAGGAAGGGCTTCCCGACTGTCTAATCCCTGGCAAGGTACAAATGACAGGTGTCGAAATCCCGACCGCTGGCTTCCCGACTGTCTAATCCCGGCAAGGTACAAATGACAGGTGTCGAAATCCCGACCGCTGGCTTCCCGACTGTCTAATCCCGGCAAGGTACAAATGACAGGTGTCGAAATCCCGACGCCTGTCATTAGACCTATGCTGGGAGCCTGACACTCTGCTTACCGACCGAAGGTAAGACTGGCGCGGACAGCCGCAAGTTTAGGTTGGGGGCTCCCGGGAGGAATTCCCCCCCGGGAGGTTAGGATTAGGCTAGGGGAAGGGGGGTTATGCACCCCTAGGGAGAGGTTAGGGTTAGGCACCCCCTGGGAGACTTGGGGATCTATTTACTAAGCAGTGTTAGGAGACAGAGTGAAAAGTGCGCATGCGCACTTGGGCACCATCGACCCGCTTGCGAGCGCTAATCAGCTCCTAACTGTCATCTCGCAGGCTGTGTTTGACAGGAGCTGATTGGCTGGTACCTTATCACGTTTCACTGTCTCCTAACACTGCTCAGTAAATAGACCCCATAGGGTTAGGCTGCGGGGAAGGGTCGGGTGGTCAGGGTTAGGCACTTAGAGGAGGGTTAGGCACCCCTTTAGGAGGGTTAGGGGGTAAAAATAGGTTAGTTAATACCTTTCTGTAGCTTCGGGATCTTCACCCCTGCCGGGTTTCCGCTGCCAGCCATACTGATTCCGTTCCGTTGTGCTTCATATACAGACTGTCGCACACAGATATACAGGTGACGCATATCACATTACTCAGCACAGTCTCCTGGTGCGATTAGTACATTTACACTTAAAGGCAAATAACTGTTTGTTGATGACATTCCCTAGACAAAGACTAGTAACACCGTACAGATCCGTCATTGGTGACAGCGCGTTTCGCACTCTCCAGTCATAGCAATCTACTAAAGGACCCTAAACAGATTCACAAGCATCCAAATGGTTCTTTCAAGCCATATAGGGTAGCACAGTGGTCTGCATTGCTACCTCCCCGTGCTCACTAAGGTGTGAGTGGCCGTCGTAGGGATTGTCGATCCCTCAAATGTCTTTATTTTATTAGACTTAAGAATAAATGCTGACGGCAAGTGCTTCAGGTAACCAGGGCCATTATAGCTAACTGATTTCCCTCCATTGTACAGTGAGGAGATGAAACGCATGCGGGTTACATTACTGAATCATATCTTCATACAAGGCATATTAGGGTCCTGCTCACAAGAGCTTGCAATTTAATGGAAATAAGATGAGGGATACAAAACTGCAGTGCATGTTTTGAGCAGTGGTATGGCTATGTACCGTTGTGTCCTCAAACACCTAGCGTGACGCCTGGCGTGAGTGAGCTGCGCCAGATGGTGTAGGTTCTTTTTCACGGAAATGTGCGTCTTAGTGGCGGCGCGACAAAACCGCTTCACCAGACTGCACTGATTTAATTTGATATGCGACACTAGTGCATCTATGCGACTAAGTCTAAATCTGTACAACGGGACTTGGCGTGAAAAAAAAAGCCACGTCCGCCGGAACCTAGCACTTCGTATACAGATTCAGAGTGTCGCACATAGATATATACGAGTGGCGCATATCAAATTAATCAGTGAAACTGTTTTGTTGCATTGAGAGAGAGACTCGTATTAGAGCGATAAAGGCGCTCTGACCAAGCCGAGTCACACGGGACCTGGCGCACCGAGAAGGGCTGTTTTGGTGCGACTGCGGCAGTAGCGTATGAGGATGCATCTGTATATACCAGGGGTGTGAGTTTGGCAAGCTTTCCGAGGTACTGTATGGATGGAGCTACATGCGGTCTGGTCACGGAAGTGACGTGACCTGCGAGCTGGTACTGACAGGTGACGGAAATGAGAACTTTGTGCAAGTTCCCTGCTGCCCACCGTGTATTTATAACTAAGTTTTTAACTTTTTTTTATTTTCTGGAGACCGTTCTTAAGTCTGCCGATTCTTGGCTGTACAAGTTGCCCTGTATTTCATTTGGAAGGCAGGCTGTATACCGCAGCGCGTGCAGACCTCAGCACCAGGACAATCCCTCGGAGAGGCGTCTAATGAGCCATTGTTGGGTGTAATCTGCAGCTTAAGCTTTTCTAAACTGCGCATCAATAAAAGTCTTTAGCACAGATTGATCTGCATATCCCAAGGAAGCCAAGGCTTGGGATACCGATGTAGTTCGTGAGGCTGCAAAATCTAGAAAAGCGATAGTCTGAGATCGGGCGCGGTTCTTGCCCTTCACGAGAGCCCTGTGGTGTATTGCGTTTACAACATTCATGTAATTTTTTTTTTTTTTGTGGTCATTAACCTGCAAAATCAATAATTTGAGCCTAGTATAGAGGAACATATGCGTCATTGATGGAGTATTTTCTCTCCCTGTAGGCGTTAGAGGTTTCTTCTAGTCTTCCTGCAGCACATAGAGCTGTGTATCTAATGAGCAGTCCCATAGCACCCCATTATATAGTACCAAGCGCTAACAATCATGAATGCTGCAGGCAATGCTGATACGGACGTGATGTGAACACATATTAGAAACAACGTTTGCAGGTTAATTTGCTGACGTGTGTGTGTGTGTGTGTGTGTATATATATATTACACATGTGGCCAAAATTGCGGTCACATTTTGAAATTTGAATGTTTTTCAACTTTGAATGCTTATAAAAACTGTTTCACTTCACGCAGTGCAATGATTCATATTTCAAATGAAAGGAAATTTTATTGCTGAATTCAACACAATAGACAGAGGTCAAATATTTGTATTACAAGGGAAGTTATGTTACTTTCAGTCAGATAAAGAAGCACAAGAAGCGGATTGTAGTGACAGCTACTACCAGCCAATCGGAATCATCGTTCTGAGGACCAATCAGCTGTGGTTTATGAGCAGGTGCGAGGTCATGTTCAGAGGTGGGAAAGGTCGGTTTGGTTGTTTCATTTTGCAGAATAAAGTTGGTTACTGAAGTGTAATTACGGTTGGATGTTTGTGTGTATTGTTTAGCGCTAACGATGGTGTAAAAAATAAACACAACAATGTCATCCAGGCAAAGTGGTGACTGGTCACCCAGGAAGAGATCCAGGATTGTGGTGTTACGTGAAAATGGTCTTTCGTATGCAGCAATTGCGAGAGAAGTTGGTGGGAATGTGACAACATCAGGAGTACGAAAGTTTTGTTTACGCCATCAGGAAACACAATCTATACAAAACAAAGAAGGAAAAGGCCGGAAAAAGTGCACAACGGCTGAATAAAACGAATTTGCGTCAGGGACAGATGGATGTCATCTGCGGCCATTGGCAGTGACCTGAGTGCGACTGGTGTTTTGTCAGTGCAAGAACGGTACGGAGAAGACTAACGGAGGTTGGCCTAACAGGTAGGATTCCCCGAAAAAGCCATTGCTGAATGAAAAGCATTGGCAGAAACGAATACAGTGGGCAAAAGAACACATTGCATGGACAGAAGGTCAGTCTAAACAAGTGATATGGAGTGACGAAACTAAGATATCGATAAATGGTAGTGATGGGAGAAAATGTGTGAGACGACTCATCGGGGAAGAGGTACATCCAGATTGCATTCAAGCGACAACAAAGAATCCTACAAGTGTTATGATCTGGGCATGTATGACAGCAGATGCTGTAGGCCGCCTTTATGTCATAGATGGCACACTGACACCATCCTACAAGTGTTATGATCTGGGCATGTATGACAGCAGATGCTGTAGGCCGCCTTTATGTCATAGATGGCACACTGACACCATCCTACAACCAAAACTTCTACCTTCTGTCAGGGATCTTTTTCCAGATAATGCCCCATTTTTTTTCCCAGCAGGATTCAGGTCCCTGCCATACTGCACGGACATACAAAAAGGGGTTCACGGAGAATGACATACAGGTGCTGGGATGCCCAGGAAACAGCCCAGACCTGAACCCCATAGAACATTTGTGGTACCGTTTGAAAAAACTGGTACATCTGAGGCGTCCATCCAATAATAGACAATTAATTGAGGCTGTAATTGTCTCATGGCACCACATAATAAAGAAGGAAGAGCTCCAAACATTGGTTGGCTCAATGCCACGTCGCTGTGCTGCTGTCTTGAAAAATAAAGGATACCCAACAAAATACTGATAGGGTGAAAATCCCTGTGTACTTATGATGTTACTGTCCTAAGTGTTGTTTTCACTGCATAACTTCCCTTGTAATGCACATATTACATATTTGACCTCTGTCTATGGTGTTGAATTCAGCATGAAATATCTTTAATTTGATACATGAATCATTGCACTGCGTGAAGTGTAACAGTCTTTATAAGCATTCGAAGTTGAAAACATTCAAATTTCAAAAAGTGTCCTCAATTTTGGCTGTGTGTTTGTTTGTGTGTTAGCCACCTGAGGCTATCGGGCACATCGAGGAGGGCATCCGGTCAAGTATTCATTTCTATCAGAGTGCCGGAATGTGTATGTGTGTGTGTGTGTGTGTATGTATGTATGTATGTGTGTGTGTGTGTGTATATATATATATATATAACAGCTTTAGGAGGAGAGCATGGAATTTGGAGGAAGAGAGATTAGATTTACCTGCAGATATTTACAGTATCTTTCTAAAACCTTGGGCTCCCCAGGTTACCCTGAAAGTAAGCATTATAATTGTAAGCTGTACTGTTACACACTTTATACTCGGACCCTCGTGTACTGTTACACGCTTTCAACCCGGACCCTCGTGTACTGTTACACGCTTTCAACCCGGACCCTCGTGTACTGTTACACGCTTTCAACCCGGACCCTCGTGTACTGTTACACGCTTTCAACCCGGACCCTTGTATACTGTTACACGCTTTATACTCTGACCCTCGTGTACTGTTACACGCTTTATACTCTGACCCTCGTGTACTGTTACACGCTTTATACTCTGACCCTCGTGTACTGTTACACGCTTTATACTCTGACCCTCGTGTACTGTTACACGCTTTATGCTCTGAACCTCGTGTACTGTTACACGCTTTATGCTCTGACCCTTGTGTACTGTTACACGCTTTATGCTCTGACCCTCGTGTACTGTTATACGCTTTATACCGGACCCTTGTGTGCAGTGGTGCGCCTAGTATACAGTGTTGCACACATTGTTTTATCTTTGGCAGCAGAAAGCAGATTAGTTACTGTCCGTTGTTGAGCATCTTGCTGTGATATGTGACTGCGAGGGCTGTGATCCCGGGGAGACCTGGACAAGGGAAATGCTGCGGTATGAGCCATAGAGGGGGTCTGCACACAGCATTGGGGTCTGTATTGCAGATCTGGGACTTCCAGTGAGGTTTGCGAGTGCTGACATGTGATTCTGTCACTGGGTGTGGGCGGTGTATTCCGTATGCTGTCTTGTGTTTATCCCATCTCACTGCAATTTTATATTGCTGGTTTAGGGTTTACTGGTATTTTATTATATTTTTATTTAAAGACTATAGGACCTTCCCAGCTATCTGTTTGTTAATACCCAGTATAAATAGGTTGGGGTCGGGTTCCCGGCAGTCAGAATCCCGACGCTGGCATAGGTTAGCATCCCGATGGCTGAAGGTAAGTGTACATACCCTAACCCTCCCTCCCTCCCCGGTACTTAGCCCTAACCCTTCCCCTTTACTGCCTAACCCTTCTCCCTAACTCTCCCTCCTAGTAACCCTCCTCCTAGTGTGTAACCTTTAATCCTAATCCTCACCCCAACCTTCTGTCGGGATAATAAATGTATTCCCGTATAAATATGTAGGGGATTTGCCACAGAAACCATATACCACAGCCCCCCCCCCCTTGGCTTTGCGTAGCAGGGTGCTTCCAGAAGCCCTGACGGGTGTGAGTGGTGGGTTGCCTCCAGAGTGCCCTTTACGGCTGTGAGTGGCGGGGTTCCCCCAGGGTCCCTGTTGGCTCTGCACAGTGGGGTGCCCCCAAAGGCCTGGCTCTGCATAAATGAGCTGATCCGGCACATAAGAAGGGAAGATTTCTGTCTTTGCCGTATGTGCAGTATGTTGAGATCCGTGCGCGTTGCGATTCAGTGTGACTCCGAATCAGCCCCTATGTATGGGACGTGACTCTGGATTGTGTATTCAAAACTTTTTATGTCTGTTGTCTGCGTCTAACTGGCCAATCACCTGGGATAAACTCTCAGGCAGGAAACGAGCCGCGTGGAAAACATTAAGGGGCGTTTCTATGAAAGTAATTTTGAAAAAAATCGCCGTAAACTGCAGTTTTTGGAGGATTTCAGCATTTTTTTTGTATGTATTAATAGGGAACCACAGCAAATTTCTAGTTTTGGTCATCTGAGTCCAAATGGGGGCAATGAACGATCAGGGCGATGACCTTTTTTTTTTTTTTTTTTTAATCAGAGTTGTCACTTGTTGAGGCAAGTAACAAAACAGGTTTCCACAGAGTAATCATCGGTTTCTCTGCCAATTCGCAGGACACGTGGCGAGTGTGTGTCGCATCTTCTACAAAATGCGACCTTGGAGAAGTGCATGAAAAAGTGGGGAAACCATCCTGGACCCCACAAATGTGACATCTGGGACAGCAGGACCATATAGAACACTTTCACCTCTCGTCTGCAAGTCTAAGCCACATCATTTACACCTCCACATACCTGTCCCACATCATTTACACCCCCACATACCTGTCCCACATAATTTACACCTCCACACACACCTCCCACATCATTTACACCTCCACATACCTGTCCCACATCATTTACACCTCCACATACCTATCCCACATAATTTACACCTCCACATACCTGTCTACATCATTTACACCTCCACATACCTGTCCCACATCATTTACACCTCCACATACCTGTCCCACATCATTACACCTCCACATACCTGTCCCACATCATTACACCTCCACATACCTGTCCCACATCATTACACCTCCACATACCTGTCCCACATCATTTACACCTCCACATACCTGTCCTACATCATTTACACCTCCACATACCTGTCCTACATCATTTACACCTCCACATACCTGTCCTACATCATTTACACCTCCTCATACCTGTCCCACATCATTTACACCTCCACATACCTGTCCCACATCATTTACACCTCCCCATACCAGTCCCACATCATTTACACCTCCTCATACCTGTCCCACATCATTTACACCTCCACATACCTGTCCCACATCATTTACACCTCCACATACCTGTCCTACATCATTTACACCTCCACATACCTGTCCTACATCATTTACACCTCCACATACCTGTCCCACATCATTTACACCTCCTCATACCTGTCCCACATCATTTACACCTCCTCATACCTGTCCCACATTATATAACTTATTATTTTTTTCAGAGAAATTCACCTGAAAACTGACATGTCTTTATTAGCTAAATGATGCTATTTAATCCCCTCCAAATGTGTTATTTTACGTTGGGAGGAGTGTACCAGAGGATCTGTAATGTGCCCTGACATTTTTTACCTTTTTTTCAAATAATTATTTCCCTACATTCTCACCCGCTCAGGGGGGGGGGGGGGGGCACATAGAAAGTGAATCTCCTCTGTAAGATAAACGTGTGTTTGGAATGGGGTTGCAGATGTAATTCGCAGTGCCAGTTCGCCGTCTCGCAGTACCGACTCGCTCCTAATCGGATTAGCCACATTGTTTGTCTTTTTAAATTCCACAGTTCATCCAAATGAGCACATCTTCCAGTGTCGCGTCACTGCATGGCCGTAGTGGCGAATAACAAACTAACAAACGTCAACTTTAATGAGTTCTGGTATTATTGTAACCAGATAACAATATTTCCTCCCCTCCCCCCCCCCCCCCCCCCTTCAACGCTCCGCTGAGCAAACCTAAGCGCCGCTATCTCTAGAGTCCGTACATATTGTGCTTGTGCGAGGCAGCAGGGAAACGAAGAGGAAAACAACAACGTTGAATAGGTTTCTGTACAGCTCGGTGTTTCCAAAGCCACGTGATCACACAGCACATTGGGAATAAGTCTCGTGACACCGTGTGTGCGTAGAGCTGTGTGACTGCAGCTGGTGAATCAGATCATATGCACTAATCACTTCAGCGAACAGGTGACCCCACCACCAGCTTTCACATAGCAGCCCTCACACCGTTCCATGCTGGAAGAAACGTCCTTTATCACAAAGAGCGGCTCCATTTCTCCCGCATGAACAAAGCTTACATTAATGTATGAACATCTCGCTGGGGACACGGGAATGTGCTCTGTAAGAAGTGATGGAATGCTGGTTTAAAAATAAACCCAAACTTTCAGGTCATTGAAATTCACGTTCCCGGAGATAATTACATTTCTCAATGACTAATGGCTCCTGTTAGAGCTATAGGAATGACAGCTAGAACAATGCACTGCCTGTGATCTGAGGGCCCCACGATTTTCTGTTCTTCGGCGTTCCTGTCTCCTACACAGAGTGGGGGCAGATATCTTGTGGGATAAGGCAAATTTCAGGTTATTCATTAACTGGGTGCTTGACAACATCATTGAAGGATGATGCACAAAGTAGGTTTTTCTGCATAATACACATTTCATAGGATAGGGACTCTTGTATGCTGGTCACCAGGTGGCACTTGGCATTGTATGCTGGTCATCGTCACCAGGTGGGGCCATTGTATGCTGGTCATCGTTACCACGTGGGACTCGGCATTGTATACTGGTCATCGTCACTAGGTGGCACTTAGCATTGTATGCTGGTCATCGTTACCACGTGGGACTCGGCATTGTATACTGGTCATTGTCACTAGGTGGCACTTAGCATTGTATGCTGGTCATCGTTACCACGTGGGACTCGGCATTGTATACTGGTCATCGTCACTAGGTGGCACTTAGCATTGTAAGCCGGTCACAGTCACCAGGCGGGACTTGGCATTGTATGCCGGTCACAGTCACCAGGTGGGACTTGGCATTGGATGCCGGTCACAGTCACCAGGTGGGACTTGGCATTGGATGCCGATCACAGTCACCAGGTGGGACTTGGCATTGGATGCCGATCACAGTCACCAGGTGGGACTTGGCATTGGATGCCGATCACAGTCACCAGGTGGGACTTGGCATTGGATGCCGATCACAGTCACCAGGCGGGACTTTGCATCGTATGCCGGTCATCGTCACCAGGCGGGACTTTGCATCGTATGCCGGTCATCGTCACCTGGAGGGACTTTGCATCGTATGCCGGTCATCGTCACCTGGAGGGACTTTGCATCGTATGCCGGTCATCGTCACCTGGAGGGACTTTGCATCGTATGCCGGTCATTGTCACCTGGAGGGACTTGGCATCTTATGCCGGTCATTGTCACCTGGAGGGACTTGGCATCTTATGCCGGTCATTGTCACCTGGAGGGACATGGCATCTTATGCCGGTCATTGCCACCTGGAGGGACTTGGCATCTTATGCCGGTCATTGTCACCTGGAGGGACTTGGCATCGTATGCCGGTCATTGTCACCTGGAGGGACTTGGCATCATATAGCGGTTATCGCCACCTGGTGGGTCTCCGCATGTTACTCACTCCTTTCCTCTTTAACAAGACCTTACTTCTGAATCCCCATATCTGATAAGACACGGTTTATGATTACTTTAATGACTCATATAAGTTTCTTATAAAGGGTATGTCACCCAGCCAGATGATAACAAAGTGTTCAGGGCTGCACTTTATAATGTTCTTCGTCTGATGTGTCAGATGAATGAGCCACGCAGGTCAATGACCAGCGGTTTTCAGTGGGAAATAATGGATGCCGTAGTAACGTATTCCAGCCCGGGAATGGAAGCATTAGCAGAAGTAATGCGGAGGCATTATAAAGCCATTATTAATTCCATTTACGAGCTGTGTTGAGTTGATGTTGTGTGTTGTTTTGAGATTGGGAATTGTATAATTCTATTTACGTAGACGGGCATCGTGTTAATGTCTCTCTAGTAATAAATGTGGTAATGAGGTTTTCATGATTTTAACAGTTGCGAGTTGGTGGCTGTTTTGTCTTCCTCTGAGCCGCCAAAACAGCGTCCTGTGTATATAGATTGTAAGCTCTTCTGGCACAGATTGATGTGAAGGATAAACTATTCTCTATTGAACAATGCGGGATATGTAGGCGCTAAATCTAGCACCTTGCGCAATAGCTTTCACCTTCCGCCATCTTTATTGCTGCATGGTACCAATACCCACTGCGTCTTTCTTGTAAAGAACCTAATGGAGAAACAGATTCCCTCTTGTCTCTCAAGTGTCTGCTTGGCTTCAAAATGCAATATCCTAGTAGCCACCCTTTTGGATTTTGGTGTTTTGTACGTTGGTCCCAGCGATAGTGAGTCCGTATTCTATGCTGTCCCCAAACCCCATATACAGCAGCCTCCATATCCCCTCCAGACATGGCGTCTTACTGCAGAATATGAGCTTCTTGTTCCCACCTCTAGTGCTGCCAGAGAATGTCATTGGCTTTTAGTTTGCAAGAGAGCAGATTTTTTTTTCAGCAAGTTTGCTGTGGGACCTACTGTAAAGCAGCAGTTTCTATAGATCCAGCGACAAGATTCCAAGAAGACTACGTTCATTTCTGTTTTGCAGCGCAATTTGGAACACAAATTTAATCCAGCCTGTCAATCAATACAGACATTGGTATGGGAGGTAGCGTCCCCTGATATTCTCCTTTCCTGATACCCCATCCTGCACATGTACTAATGTTTTACTGCTTAAGAGGGATCCCGCCTCTGGGACATGTTGCCAACGGTGGGTGGACAAAATTATGTTGAGTTCAGGAGCAAGTTGTTCAAAATTAGGAGCCGATTAGAGCTTTTACGGAAGAGAAAATGGGCACTAACCGAAATGACAGTCATTTTCCATGGCACATTGGTTACCCTACCTTCCAATCGTTCATCCAGGTAAACTAAAGGGTCCTACTTTTAATGCTGGTCGAGAACGCTGCAATATCTCTAGTGGTAAACATCAATTGGCAGCTTAACACGCAGTGTGGACGCAACGCCGCCATCGTGCCTGATAATCCAAGTGAAACAGATTTTTTCTTGTTTTCTTACTAGTACCGCAGTCAATTTGAGTTAACCATCTGGACTCTAGCACGGATATCCTTATAACCTGGACTGTGATGGCAGAGTTTGGGAAACTGCCCTAGCCTATGACTTGTACAAAAGAACAGCACAAACCGGAGGCCGGTGAGCAGAATTCCCCTAAAGACCCTGCGGAGATCAGCAAATAATTGGGCTCCCAGGAGACGTGACCCACTGCTGTACGCATTCGCTCCTTGGAATGTTATGATGTATATTTGTTTACCCTGCTTGCCCTTTACCTGGGTTTGCTATGCTATGTCAACATTTACCGTGTCGGCAACCTCTAGTGTACCCACTAGACTGCAGGCGGCGCGCTGACGGCGCGGGCAGGGAGTCTCTGCGCAGGCTCCCGAAAAGGGGGCGTGTTCTTGCGACACGCCCCCAATTTGTCACACTTGGAGGCATGCCCAGCCCTTACGACATCTACTCACCCGGCAGAAATCCCATAAAAGGCCTCGTGGGAACACTAAACAGGCGACATGTTCATCATGTTGACAATTGCCATGTCGACACTTAAAAAATGTTGACATAATGTCGGCACTACATTTCCAAGGTAAGTCTAATGTTGACATTTTCGTTATGTCGACACTTCTCTTGCCAACATTTGGTTGACGTCGACATTTTAAACATGTCGACATTCTGAATGTTGACTGACACACGCCCCGAGCCTCCTCTATTTTACACCCTGCACCAATACCTCAATCTCTATTTCTAACCCACCTATCTCATTGTGCACAATTTTTAAGCGTCCTATCTGGAAAGCTCCTAACTGGTGACTGCCGTTCACTAGTCATATTGCTCTTTGTATAATGCAGCGGAGGGCCAGGCCCTAAGAAGCCCTCGTTGTGTCCTCCGGGAGTTCCTCTTGCCAGGTCTGGGGTCTGGATTAGCTGATGGTGAATGTGTTGGGGAGTGTGATTGTAGTTAGTGACGTGTGCTTTGGGTCAGCTGGTAAAAGGGAGCTTGTAGTGCAGCTTGTGAGCACGGACGTATATTATAGTCACCATATGTCAGGCTCCAGTGCACAATTGAATGACAAACGTGCGCTGGGAGGGTGAGCGCAGTTTATCCCCTGTAGTTTATATTGTAGTTCCTGGGAAAAGTGGGCAAGGAGTCTCCAGCTCTTCTTCCGTTTGGGGGGGGGGGAATCCGTGAGGCACGTGTGTGTGACCTCATTTACTCCCGTGTTTAACTTGGCACCCTTGGCAACTGCCAGGGGGGCGGATTAACAAAGCCGGGAGAGGAATCTTGTAAAGTCCTTTGTTCCTTATGGAGGTGGAAATGTAGCATTAGCAGTGTGGCAGGATGGATTGTTACCCAGTTACTAATAACAGAAGGTGGTGGCAGTGAGTCCCCCCTTGGTATGTGTCTGCGTGCGTTCCCTTACTGAGATGCGTTCCCACAACCTCCGTGTTCCGCATTTAATGCGACCTGGGCATCCCTATGCCGCATTTCTCCATGCCGGGCCGTGGATGGCACCACAATGGGGTTTTATTAATCATGAGCGCGAACGTGACGAAATATATTACTGCCGTTATTCCCTGTCACTGTCTCTGGGTAACCTAAATATATGCAGATCCTGCGTCACGAGTACAACTCATTGGCTGTAAATATGATCCATTCCCCCTTTATATTAAGTTTAAAAAAACAGTAAAAAGTATTTGCATGTGGGTGGTCAGAATATCCCTATGAAGCTTGTACTATAGATACGTGGGGCAGTGCGCTCCCTACTGTAAGTTATATGGATATAAGGAGTCGGCATTTCTTTGATCATATAGCAGCACCAGGCTGTAGGCAGGCTGACTGTACAAGTCACAGAAGTCTCCGGTTTTAATATCTGTAATAATTAAGTATGGGTGCCTTGTTCCCCATAATACACCAGCGTTACCGAACACTGAAATGATGACCGATATTACAATATTATACACCAGAATCTCTGCATACGTAAATTAAATAACTTCAATTTTATTTATCTTTATATAATGTGTAATACAAAATATGATAGAAAAATATACATTTGCTTCCGTGTCAGATTTGTTATGTAGGGGATCTGACATTGTACGATTGGATGCAGGCTGTGTGTTATTGTAGTACATAACTTACCTAAGCTGTGCTAGTGCCCTGGTGTCTCTCTCGGGGCCTGCAACCCTCCCGGGCTCCGTGCGCTCTGTATTGTCACCTGCAGGTTCTCATTGTAGTAAATACAGTTCGGTGAAGGTTGTAGCAATGTCATAGCTAGTCAGCTGTGTTTGGGTGTAATAATAGAGCTTATGCAGCGATTTAACAAGCATCTGGAGCTTATGGATTTCAGTATAGTATGAATGGATCACAATGGCGTCACTCGGAATACATAGCCATCACCGGGGCCATAATCGGTCGCCCTGCCGGCTCCCGGCATTACCTAGGTCGACTGTCCTGGCTGGATCACTCCTGTGGTCTCTTTCCCCAAGAGGATAGTTCTGAGCAAAGCTGTTGACCCTAATCTAGGTTCCTTCCTATTACAAGCACCAGCCTTGTCTGCGACCACTCCACTCACTTCTGCTGTGTGTCAGTCGCTGTTCATTGGCAGCACAGACGGCGTAATGGTTAGCATTACGGCCTCAAAGCACTGAGGGCCTGATTCAGAGCCGGACGCTATTTGTGCTCGCTCGTTCAGAAAAAGGGGCCGGCTATTTAAGTTGAGCGCTCGCTCTTTGCGGTCTGTTGACGCCTCTATGCCTGAGCGAGCGAACGAAACATGCGCTCGCTATTTTGTAAAGACGCCCCCTGGCCGCTCGCATCCTACGTCATCTCCGCTATTTATTTGATTAATCGAGTACATCGAAAGGCATCTGAACTGCTCGCAGTGCTTGTGGTAGGTTTATCCTACCGCAATCATGCGAACAGTTCAGGCTAAGAAACAACCAAGTGACGTGGTCGATGACGCTGCTTTGTTAATTATGCACACCCTTAAAACGCCCGTTTTGACCGTTTGGCACGCCTGCGTTCGGATCTCCACTCCCCGTTTTCAAGCACCTTCCCCTGTTACCACCCACAAACGTCTCATCCTGTCACTCAAATTAGCAGGCACTCGCTATTTTGCGAGCGCTCGATTTCCGACCGCAATTACTGGTTGGCGCATGCGCATTACGACCCATACGCATGCGCAGATGTGCGAACATCGCTCGGAGCGAACGAGCGGCCGCTTACGAGCGGCTCTGAATCAGGCCCTGAGGTCGTGGGTATGATTCCCACTATGGCCCTAACTCTGTGGCGTTTGTACATTCTCCCTGTGATTGCGTGCCTTATCTCCGGGTGCTCCGGTTAATTGGCCCCCAACAACAATTAACCCTAGTGTGTGTATATGTGTGTGCATGTGGTAGGGAATATAGGCCCTCATTCAGAGCCGTTCGCTATTTGCGGTCGTTCGTTTAAAAACAAGGGGTGGCTATTCAAATGATCCGTACGCACATTGTAGTCTGTTCACACCTCTAAGTCTGAACGAGCGAGCAAAACATACGCTCGTTTATTTGTTAAAAACGCCCCCTGGCCGCTCGCATCCTACGTCATGTCCGCTATTTATTAGATTAATCGAGTACATCGACCAGCGTATGAACTGCTCGCTATTCTTGTGGTTGGTGTTTGCTACCACAAATTTGCGAGCAGTTCTGGCTCTAAAATAACCCAGTGACGTGGTCAATGACGCTGCTGTTTTAAATATACACACCCATAAAACGCCCGTTTTGACCTTTAAGCACGCCTGCGTTCGGATCTCCACTCCCCATTTTCAAGCACCATCCCCTGTTACCACCCACATACGCCTCATTCTGTCACTCAAAATAGCAGGCACTCGCTATATAGCGTACAAACGATTTTCGGCCGCACTGACTGGTTCGCGCATGCGTACTAAAAACCGTACGCATGCGCAGATGTGCAAACATCGCTCGGAACGAGCGTACTGCCGCTAACGAGCGGCTCTGAATGAGGGCCATAGGCCCTGATTCAGAGCCGGTCGCTCTGAATCGGGGCCGGGTTTTTTTTTTTTTTTTATAAGAACGGCCTCCTGGCCGCTCGCATAACTGTGGGTTACCACCCACAGCTATAGCGAGCGGCCAGGAAGATGGTCGCCATGGTCAAGACCATCACGACCATCGGGCTTGTGTCGAGACCCTTGTGGTAGGGTCTCGTGGCCGCAAGCCCCAGAGAGAATCTCTCCAATGACTTCACTCGTGATGTCAGTGGGGCCGCCCCCAAAGGACAGGCGTTCTCATGGGAACGCCTCCGTTTGGGCAGCCACTCCCCCGGCCCGCCCACAAAAGGGGGTGTGCTGTCACTCAACATCGACAGCTCGTCCCCTTTGGTGCGAGACCTGGAGCGACTGAGTGCCCGTCGCTATCCGGGCCTCGCGCATGCGCACGACTGAGCCGGTTACGCCGTGCGCATCCGCTCGGCCACCATCGACCCGGTTGCGAGCATTCAGCGCTTGCGGCCGAGTCTGAATCAGGCCCATAGAGTGTAAGCTCCACTGGGGCAGGGACTGATGTGAATGGCCAAATATTCTCTGTACAGCGCTGCGGAATATGTGTGCTCTATATAAATAACTGGTAATAATAATACTGTCTGAGAGTTGCTGTAAATGGTTTAAACAAACTGGTTAGGCAGGAATTTATCAGATGTACTTTCCCATAGGTCTATACGTCATGTTACCTCTGCATCTGACCACGTCTTCGCCATGAGGTACAGTTTTGAGCACAAGTACAAAGGATGTGAGCTGGGGGGTTCTGAGGTGTTGATTTAGGGAATGGAGAGGTTACACTGTATGGAGACTAGATAGAGGAGGCTTGTGTTACATTCTGTCGATATACATAATAGTTTGGGCACCTTGAGCTTTTATTATTACTATTCTACCGTTTTTTAACCAATTGTAAAGCGCAACGGAATAAGAAACTAAATAAATAAATAAAATAAACCTTTGCCACATAAAGGGTTATACACTGTCATGCATTGCTATGCTTTACCACTTCAACTTTTTGACCTCTCGGCAAACTTCGGTGCTTGTTTTGTTTCCTATTGTGTGTGAGTGTGTGAGTGTCTATGGCCCTGATTCAGAGCCGTACGCTATTAGCGCTCGCTCGTTCAGAAAAAGGGGGTGGCTATTCAAATGAACCGTTCGCTCTTTGCGGTCTGTTCACGCCTCTATGTCTGAACGAGCGAACAAAACATGCGGACGTTTATTTGAAAAATACGCCCCCTGGCCGCTCGCATCCTACGTCATGTCCGCTATTTATTAGATTAATCGAGTACATCGAACAGCGTATGAACTGCTCGCTATTCTTGTGGCTGGTTTTTCCTACCACTATATTGCGAGCAGTTCTGACTATAAAACAACCAAGTGACGCGGTCAATGACGCTGCTGTATTAATCATGCACACCCATAAAACGCCCGCTTTGACCTTTAAGCACGCCAGCGTTCGGATCTCCACTCCCCTGTTTTCAAGCACCTTCCCCTGTTACCACCCACATACGCCTCCTCCTGTCACTCAAATTAGCAGGCATTCGCTATTTGGCGAACAAACGATTTTCGGCCGCACTGACTGGTTCGCGCATGCGTGTTACAAACCGTACGCATGCGCAGATGGGCGAACATCGTTCGGAACGAGCGTACGGCCGCTTACGAGCGGCTCTGAATGAGGGCCTATATTTCAGGTACATTTGACATCTCATGATTTACCATTATTTTAATCTTACATTTTTTTTCTGTGATAATATTTACTTTTGGGTTAAACCGATTTCCTCCTTACTCAGTAGTTGTAAGCGTTGAGCTTGTGATACTTTATTCTGTATTTGACAGTCGGCTAAGGATTTGTGATGGTTGCGGCTATGCAGTGAATAACACACAATGTGCTCGGCTGGGTGGTCTGCATCAGATCCCTTAATACAGTGGAAAAATGACTTTTATTTCATTACGTTCCAGAGAGGAATGTTTCCAGGCTGCACGGTTTTCAGCTTACTTTGTCTTTTTCATACTGTTCAGCTCAAAGAACAATTAAAACCTAATTGTAATATTTTATAAGTAGGAGGACAATAAGCTGAAATGATTAAGCAGAGCCTGTCAGTTATGCTTTGTCACTAGAAATGCCCTTGTATATGAAGCCATCATTCTGCAATTGGCTTCTGAATTTCTCAACACAGCTTCCTCTTGTCTGATATTGGATGCAGCTTCCATATCCATATGTTATCAGATGGGGATATGAATGATGATAAAAAAAAAAAAAAAAGTTTAATTCTCTCAACCCTATTGTAAATAATAGCGTCCTACAGTGCATCCGGAAAGTATTCACAACGCTTCACTTTTTTCCACATTTTGTTATGTTACAGCCGTATTCCAAAAATGGAATAAATTCATTTTTGTCCTCAAAATTATACACACAATACCCCATAATGACAACATGTAAAGTATTTTTTTTTTTGAGAGATTTTTGCAAATTTAATTAAAAAACCCCACAAAGAAATCACATGTACATAAGTATTCACAGCCTTTGCCATGAAGCTCAAAGTTGAGCTCGGGTGCATCCTGTTTCCACTGATCATCCATGAGATGTTCCTACAGCTTAATTGGAGCGCTGTGAATACTTTTCCGGATGCACTGTATTATAGAGACTACTCGTATGACTTAATCAGTCCATTTTTGAATGCTGCAACTTTCATAACTTAAATGTATGCAGTTTACCCCAGGTCATTTTTCAGTAGACCGCCTATAAAAATGATCCATTGGCTTTCGCTGTTAATAGCAATGACCCATTTTTTTATTTTTAAACTGCGCTTCGAGGATGCAGTAATGTAAAGGATAACAGGATGTCATTGCAGGATATGGGCAGACAATATCTATCCATCGATCTCATATCTATCTATCCATCGATCTCATATCTATCTATCCATCGATCTCCTATCTATCCATCGATCTCCTATCTATCCATCGATCTCCTATCTATCCATCGATCTCCTATCTATCCATCGATCTCCTATCTATCCATCGATCTCCTATCTATCCATCGATCTCCGATCTATCCATCGATCTCCGATCTATCTATCTATCTATCTATCTATCGATCTATCTATCTATCTATCGATCTCCTATCTATCATCCTGTTCCGTGTGATTCTTGTGATACATTTGCTGTCTACTTCAATAAGTGGATTCATCTAACAAGCTGAGGCCGCCCGAATCCTTGGCGTAGTTGGTGACGAGAGGAAGGGTGTCCATGCTAGACACTGATTGAAGTCTAATTGGATCTGAAATTGCTTTGTGAAGCCGTTCCAATGAGAAACGGTTAGGAAATATTAATAGGAAATGTAGTTTTTGTTTTTTATTCTCCCCCTCCCCCTACCCCCCTTGCCCCAGCCGTGCTATAATGAAAGAGAGGCTGAATAACCGGTCCCGTGTACTGTTTTTGTGGCACTACGCGTGAAGCGCCATGACATGTTGGAAGAAGCATTGCATTTCTTGTTTTCTATTTAAATATGCATGTTATGAAGGTTTGCAAATGTGCCCACCCGGGCCACACACTGCCAAAGGTGGCGTCTGCCAATTACTGGTTAGGAAGCAACATTCAATTCTAAAACGACACATTTTATATTGAGACCAACAGTTTTTTTATTCTAGTAACCTCACTGAGGCACGAGGCACGAACTGGCTTTTGCAATGGCGTGCAGACGGATGATGGGGTACGTTTTGTCTCTGTAACTTGGTGCGAAGCATGTGGACAGTTAAACTGTGATAATGTAACTAGGATTGCCATGTTCTGCTCCGTTACAGATGTTGGGGCTTAGCTGGAGATAATTAAGCTGTTGTGGGAGTGCGGGAGGCTGAGTAGCCCCCTCCAGAATTATTCTGAAGTAATTGCTGGAATAGCGAAATTTTGTGGCGGGAATATTGGGCGGACAATTACCTTTTATCTCTCACTTACACCTACTTACTTCTACAGGCATTCCTCACTTAACGGCTGAGTCCTGGGCCTGATTCAGAGCCGGTCGCTCTGACAGAGCGCTCGCTCTGTATCAGGGCCGGTCTTTTTTTTTTTTTTTTAGGACGGCCTCCTGGCCGCTCGCATAGCTGTGGGTGACCACCCACAGCTATAGCGAGCAGCCAGGAAGATGGTCGCGATGGTCAAGACCATCGCGACCATCGGGCTTGCGACGAGACCCTTGTGGTAGGGTCTCGTTTCCGCAAGCCCCAGAGAGATTTTGGCTCTAACAGAGCCAAATCTCTCCCACTGACATCACTCGTGATGTCAGTGGGGCCGCCCCCAAACGGAGGCGTTCACATGGGAACCCTCCGTTTAGGCAGCCACTCCTCCAGCCCGCCCACCAAAGAGGGGTGTGTGCTGTCACTCAACATCGACAGCACGACCCTTTTTTCACGAGACCCGCAGCGACGGAGTGCCTGTTGCTATCCGGGTCTCGCTCATGCGCTTGATGGAGCCGGCTCCGTTTTTGCGCATGCCCACTGGCCTACCATCGACCCGGTTGTGAGCTCACAGCGCTTGCAACTGGGTCTGAATCAGGCCCTCTGTTCCTACGACTAGGTCTTTAAACGAATTGGTCACTAAACGAGGAGTCATATATAGTTAATAAAGGTAATCATATTTATTTATTCTGAATAAAGAAAAGGTCTAAAGGAAACTCAAACTTGATACTGTAACTGTTTGACTTTGTGTAACTCTTACATACTGTACAGTATAATTCAAGTTATATATAAAAAAAAATGACATTCAGAATAACATTTTAGTCATTGGCCCTCATTCAGACCCACTCGCGAGCGGCTGTCCGCTTGCAAGTGGGTCGATGGTCCCCACTGCGCATGCGCACGATGGAGGGAGCTCCGTCGTGCGCATGCGCGAGACCCGACTAGCGAAGGACTTTCCTTCGCTCGGAGTGTCTCATCAAAGGGGGCGTGTTGTCGATGGTGACAGCACGCCCCCTTTGGTGGGCGTGCCTGCCAGACGGAGGCGTTCCCAAGGGAACGCCTACCGTCTGAAGCCGGCCCCACTGACATCACTAGTGAGGTCAGTGGGAGTGATTTTGGCTCTGATAGAGCCAAAATCACTCCTGGGCTTGCGGTTGAAAAACCCAACCGCAGGCTTCTGCTCGCAGTTTCGATGGTCAAGACCATCGCGACCATCATCCTGCACGCTCATATATGCTGTGGGTGGTGACCCACAGCTATACGAGCGTCCAGGAGGACGCTCCATATTAATGGAGGTGGGCCCTGATTCAGAGCGAGCGCTCTGGTCAGCGCGTCCGGCTCTGAATCAGGGCCATTGTACTATGGGTTCCAGCTGGTCAGAGTGCTGGTCGTAAGTCCGAACGGTGGTTAAACGAGTAGGTTAAGTGAGGAATGTCTGTATTGGGAATATTAGGTACCTGCTAAACACGTGTATGTACAGTATGTATGTACAGTATGTATATATTGTGTAGTGTGTTTTGCTTGTTGGGGTCCGTCTCCCATCACCAGATTTGCAGCAGGGTTACCTGGACTGGTATGTACATGACGGTACTCTGCGGGTTTCTGAGGTGATAATGCTCTCTGTCCATGTAATAATGGGAAATGGCGGCGTTACTGTGGTGTAGCTTCGCTGCGAAAGCGCGGCAGGCGTGATGCAGGGAGGACAGAGCTGCCCATGTTAATCTGGCCCTAATTGCTGGTGTTGCCAGTCCTTTGTAAGCTCTTTGGTTCAGTTACCTCAATGCTATAATGGGGCTCCTCCATTCACCTGTTGCTTTTGTCACTTTTATTGTTTGTATTGTTTCTCATTCTACTATATAAAAGCGAAAATTTGTCCTTCTGTCTTTCTATACAAATCCACAGTTTACAAGCCGAGATCGTGAAATTTTACATACGAGCGTAATTAAAACACGGTGGAGGCAACTAAAAAAATTTGAAATCGAAATTAATTACTGTTCATTTTTAATTAAAAAACAATTTGCTGGAAGCTCATTGTGGGGCCTCACGGCATATGGGTAGGGCCTCGGAGCGAGCGTTTTGTGTTGTCATGATCTTAATGTTTATTATCGAAGAGCGCTTTAGCAGGCTTTACCAGCATTCTCAGCTCTCTGACTATACCAAATTACACAACAACATTGACTTCTTTCTTTGAACTGTGTCAAAATGATTACTTTGCAAGGACCCTGCTGTACTGTGAGCTGCCAAAATATTACACAAGGAATGCTTCTCCAAAAGTGTTTCTGCGCAGAATACAGGGAGTCGCTGTAGATGGTCATCCTGGTATCAGAGCAACAGAAGCTCTTGGCCATGTTTACACAGTACATCCGACACATTTTAAATGCTTCTATCTCCGAAGTTTGCTTTACACCGTTACAGGTCCTACTTTCTTCCAAGACCTTAGGACTGTTGATGGGGAAGTTTGTCACACTTTTCAGGAGGTTTGTTGGAGGATGATGTGTAAACAAACATTGTTAAAATCCCGGGCAACGCCAGGTACTCCAGCTAGTATTTTATAAGGTAAAGATTTAACATGGGCATTATAGTGGCAGGTGTACTCGCCCAATACATGCTGCTTTACTCATTTACAGGCTTATTTATTAATTGGCGATAAGTCAATTACTATTTGCTGTTGATGCAATTTGGCAAAATGTTGCCGGACAGCTGAGCGATAGAAACTGCCAGCACTAAGGCTGCGCTTATTGCTTCCCAGGCCGGTGGGTGATTTATTTTAATCCACTATATAATATTCTGTGGCTTCCTGCTGCCTCCATTCCCCTCCTCACATCATGTCACTGCCCCTGTCACATGCAGCTCTGTCCTCACTAACACATCACTCATCTCCTGATATACTCTGTGCTGCTGGGGACCCTGCTCCTCCCACTATATAACTCTCGGTCTGTGGCTTCCTGCTGCCTCCATTCCCCTCCTCGCATCATGTCACTGCCCCTGTCACGTGCAGCACTGTCCTCACTAACACATCACTCATCTCCTTATATACTCTGTGCTGCTGGGGACCAGGCTCCTCCCACTATATAACTCTCAGCCTGTGGCTTCCTGCTGCCTCCATTCCCCTCCTCACATCATGTCACTGCCCCTGTCACATGCAGCTCTGTCCTCACTAACACATCACTCATCTCCTGATATACTCTGTGCTGCTGGGAACCCTGCTAATCCCATTATATAACTCTCAGCCTGTGGCTTCCTGCTGCCTCCATTCCCCTCCTCACATCCTGTCCTGCCATGGGGGTCACTGTGGAGGATCCTATCGGGTCTATCTGGGATTTTATGTATGTACCTAGAAATGCATTTTACATCACAAAGGACAGCTCTCCTTTTGCAATACCCCCAGACAGAGGGACTTCAGAGTTTAACGCCCAAAGTCATTCTGTTGTCCTTCTGCGCGTGTGCAGAAGCCCCCGCAGTTCACTGGGGGTTATCGGAGGAATCCGATCGAATCCCTCTCAGGGAGAGCGTCCCGGAAAGAAGCCCATAGGCTGAAGGTGGCGTTACCCACCGGGAAGAAGCGCATTCCGGTCCTTAGTACAGATGGAAAATGCGGTATAACCCCCAAGTTTCTGGAGGTTTACTGCATTTTCCCCTTTCTGTCCCATGTCCCATACAGCTCTGTCCTCACTAACACATCACCTATCTCCTGATTTCCTCTGTGCAGCTGGGGGACCCTGCTCCTCCTACTATCTAAAGCTGGCCACACATCTAAAGATTCTGTCCAATCAGCCAACTTGTTGATTGGTTGGAATGAAAATCTGGTAATGTATGGGAGTAACTGATGTCAGCAATTTGCTCCTAAATGCCAGAAAACAGATGAAAATGGCGTCAGACAAGTTTGTTAAATGTTTGGTCTAAACAATTTGTTCAAACAACAGTTTTTGTCCATTTTCCGGCATTTGGGAGCAAATTGCTGATTGTCATTTGCTTTGATACCAACCAATCACCTAGTTGGCTGGTTGGACAGAAAATCTTTAGATGCGTGACCAGCTTAACACTGATGATTTCCAACAAGAGCGTGTTCTGTCCATGGGTGGATCTATGATGGGTGCACCTACACACATTCGCGATACTTACCTCTCGTCGGCGCAGCAGATATTAGTGTTCACTCTAGCTCCGGCGGCAGGCTGGGCGCCGGAGCTAGAGAGGGCAACCTTGTGCGCGCCTAAGGCGCGCGCCCGAAAAGGGGGCGTGGTCATGAAAAGGGGGCGTGTCTATTAGATGCGTCCCCTTTTCGTCATACTTGGGGGCTTGCTCGGCGCTTACGGACATGCCGGGCAGCCCCCAAGCACTGCAGAAAGGGAGAATAGATGCCGGGCGCATGCGCCCGGCGTCTATTCTCCGGTGGTGACCGGGTCACCACATGTTTCTCCACCCGAGGGACACTGGTTCCCGCGGGTGAGAACAGCACCCGCAGGCTGTGAGGGCAGGGCGCTTTTTGCCCTCCAGGAGGAGGGCAGGGCGTGGCGCCCCGCTAAAACAGCCTAGTGGGAACGCTAGATATAATCTGAAATATGCCGCATGGTGCCTGCACCATTTTACCAGGGATCAGCTCGTGGCACAGTGCCGCAGCCTACTGGGGACATATGCCGATGGGGGGGCTACAGATGCTGCCCCCCCCCCATTCTATTACAGCCCCTGGCTCTGAGCCCAGTGAAATGCTATAGAACTATTTAATTTTAATCCTTTATCATTGGAAATGATGCGAGGGCTGTGTGTGACCAGCAGGTAATTGGAGGAAACTCTCAGTACAATGGGACAACCAGGCAGCTGAAGCTGCAACATTTCTGAAAAGGCCGGAACCTGTTTACTCAACGAAATCAGCATTTTTTGTTTTCTTCTCTTCCCGTTTCCTCTCCAGCAGCCGGTTCCTAGCAGATATCAGATTTTGTGTTTTTGTTTTTTTTCCCTTTTACGTACATTGTATTTATTTATTCTGTGTGTACTAGGTGTAAAGTTTCCGATGTTACTGTAATTGTCACCACAATAAATGTGGATGCGGTTTTTATATCATGAAATCGATCACTCTTGGCTAGATCCTAATTTGAAAAAATTACATTACGGTACCTCCTGGACTCCCTGATTTTGTTTGCAGGCCTATAGGGCTGCGTACAACTGGTGGTGCCGTAGTCAGCGTTTCTATTACGAGGGTGGTTCAGTAAATAAGGTAACAAGACCTCTCATTTCTTACATTTATTCAACTCGTACATACACGTATAAGCAATAGTGTGGCCTTAGTACAGAATATTTTTCCACATAGTCCTCATACTTGTCTAAGCATTTGTTCCAATGATACACCAAGGCGTCTATCTGGGATGCAGTCAGGAAGCCGATGGTCGAAATGCCGACTGCCGGCTTCCCGACTGTCTAATCTCGGCAAGGTACTAATGATAGGCTTCGAAATCCCGACGCCTGTCATCAGGGCTGGCTCTAGGAGTGTTCGACCTGCACACAGGGTGCCAGCCATAGAGAGCGTACCCCTCCCCAACATCCTGTTTTAGGGCTCTCAGGGGGACAGGGTTAGGCACCCCTCCCCCCCCCCCCCCCCCTCCGGGAGGGTTAGGTTTAGGCTAGGCGAAGGGGGGTTTAGGGTTATGCACCCCCCCGGGAGGCGTAGGTTTAGGCTGCGGGAAGGGGGGGGGTTAGGTTTAAGAACTTAGAGGGGGGTTAGGGTTAGGCATTTGGGGGGAGGGGATGTTAGGGTTAGGCACCCCCCGGGAGGCGTAGGTTTAGGTTGCGGGAAAGGGGAGGGGGGGTAGGTTTAGGAACTTAGAGGGGGGTTAGGGTTAGGCACCCCTAAAGGAGGGTTAGTGTAGGGAGTAGGGTTAGCAATGGCCGGCGGTATTACATACTGATTCCGTCTATACCGGCATAGAGGAATCAGTGTCAAGCACCTGACACCAGGACATGGCGGCTTGCTGAACTTCACCATCGGTTGTGAATCGCCTTCTGCCCAGCTGCTTCTTCAGTGGTCCAAAGAGATGGCAGTCACTCTGTGCCAGGTCAGGGCTGTAGGGAAGATGGTCCAGTACCTCCCAATGGTAGCACCGTAACAACTGCGGTTGGCTGAGTTTGGCCTGGTGTTATCGAAGGCAATGCACCAAGCCCACACCTATTTCTGTGAGATGACGTTATCGATGTACACCCGGACGAGTTGGCGATGAATTCAGCTGCTGATGTGCCCCTTATACGCAGAAATCTGATCACACTGCGCACCTCAATGTGTGACCATGTTGCCGCCATCTTACATCTGATGTTGGGACAGTAGGACTGATATGAGGCGCAGTCTAATGGCCGTGAGGGGAATCTGTGGTCTACCTGCTCGGGCTTGGCGGGGAATTACAATGACTGGTTCACACTAGACTATATGTTGCCCGATCTGGCCAACATATCGTCCACAACTGCAGAGTGTGTACCCACTATGAGCGACCGTATGCGCTCCCGCGGGGTCGATCATCGCATCGTCAGATTGAGCCTACATGCTGCTGAATCGGTCAGTTTGATGAACGACCCCGTGGCTGTTGATGCGGCAGGTGAACGACATATCGCGCGGTGTCAAACCACTGCACGATATATCGTTTGTTGCACCGTGTGTCGGCCGGGTACACGCACAGTGTAATATGTACCCAGCTTTAGAGTCTCTCTCCTGTGTGATGGGAGTTTATTTCACACCGTTCTACACAAGCTGCCCCCCGGGATGATGATTGCACTGCCTGAGTCACTATATGGATGCTGTGCTGTGAGTCAGACATCAGGTCCAGGACTTGTGACCCATCCAGATGGGCTCTGAAGCATTAAAGCTCTGGGCCTAATTCAGACCCGATCGCGAGCGCTGAGCCAGTGCGCATGCGCACGACGGAGGCGGCTCTGTTGTGTGCATGCGCGAGACCCGTATAGCGGCGGGCAAGCCGTCGCTCCGGGTCTCGCTACAAAGGGGGCGTGCTGTCGATGGTGAGTGACAGCATGCCCCATTTGGTGGGCGTGCCAGGGGCGTGGCTGCCCAGACGGAGGCGTTCCCATGGGAACGCCGACCGTCTGGGGCCGGCCCCACTGACAGAGGGAGAGCTTTCGGCTCTGATAGAGCCGAAAGCACTCCAGGGCTTGCGGTCACGAGACCCTACCACGAGGGTCTCGTCGAAAAGCCCGATGGTCGCGATGGTCTTGACTATCGTGATCATCTTTTTGGCCGCTCGCTATAGCTGTGGGTGGTCACCCACAGCTATGCGAGCGGCCAAGAGGCCGCTCTAAAAAAAAGACAGCCCTGATCCAGAGCGAGTGCTCTGTCAGAGCGTCCGGCTCTGAATCAGGGCCTCTGTCTCCAGTTCAGCTGCTTTATTCCAGCAGGAAGGAAAAGTTGTGTAATGCTGGGGGGTGAGACTTCAATTTGCCATACATAGTAAAAAAAACAAAACAAAAAAAAAAACTTTGAAATCAAAACTTTATTAAATTGCTCTGAGATATGTACATATATGCGTGTAAAGTAAATGCACGTGTTTCGGTGTAGTGATCCTTTTAAATGTGCAGCAGCTGTCTCGTGTCTGCAGTAAAATTAGATGCAAAGAGCTGTCTGCAGGCGATCTGTGTCCAAAACCAGCACGCCTAATGAGCGCACACGGAGAAGGTGCTTGTGGTGACTGAAGTGCGCAAAGCGACTTGTCCGCATACCAAAGCCGAGTTTCCCCAATGGGGGCAAAAAGTCTTCCCCGGCTATTGGATAACATGACGACTGATTGTAACGCTGCAGATTTAAATCTCACGACTGTAAACTTGGACATGTGCGAGCTTGCTAGGAGAATGCGGGGCTGGGAACAGACCACCATAAAGAGGTTTGTAGTGTATTGTGTTTTTTCTATATCTGCCATTGTATAAAATGTTACTGCAATGGGGCAGCAGTATTCCAGAGGTTGTGCTGGAAATCAGTAGAAAGGTTTTTTTTTTTTTTTTGATCAATTTCTAAAGTGTGTGTGTGTGTGTGTGTGTGTGTGTGTGTGGTTTTTTTTTCTCTTCTATTTTTATTCTTCCTAAGAATTTATTATCTTCCAATAAATGACCCATTTCCTGCTGCTCGGTTATTAGCTATTTGTAGTGCAGGAAACCTCTCCATCCCACAGTGTCTAATTTCAGTGTTTTGTGGAAAAGGCTTTAACGTGATCTCAAAATCCTTTAACAAGCCAAACTATTGATCATGAACTGATGTTGGCATAACCTCGGTGGGAAGTCTCCACCCAATGCCAGCAACCTTGTATTTGCTACTTCACCTGCGGGATTCCAATCGGAGTGTATTGTGGGCCTGATTTAGACCCGCTCGCAAGCGGGTCGATGGTGGACTCTGTGACTCTGTGCACGCGCAGCGGCCTCACTGCGCGTGCGCAAGCCCCGGAGCGAGAGAAATTCTCTCACTCCGTGGCTCACTACTAAAGGGGCGGCTGTCGATGCTGATAGACAGCTCGCCCGTTTTGTAGGCGTGGCGGGGGGTGGTTTCATAAACTGTGGCGTTCCCAAGCGATGTCAGTGGGAGAGCTTCCGGCTCTATTAGAGCCGGAAGCGCTCTGAGGCTTGCGATGAACGAGACCCTACCACAAGGGTCTTGTCGCAAGCCCGATGGTCGCGGTAGTCTTGATCATCGCGACCATCATCCTGGCCGCTCGCAATGGCTGTGGGTGGTCAGCCACAGCTAAGCGAGCGGCCAGGAGGCCGCACAAAAAAAAACCCCGCCCTGATTCAGAGCGAGCGCTCCGTCTCTGAATCAGGTTCTGTGTGTTCTTTATCTGTTCGCACTGTAAGGCACATTAGGCACACAAGATGCTCTGCATCAGGCCTGACCCAACCTGTGGCTCTCCAGCTGTTGTGAAACTACAAGTCCCAGCATGCCTTGCCACAGTTGTAGCATTCCCTAATAGCAAAACTGTGGCAGGGCTTGCTGGGACTTGTAGTTTCACAACAGCTGGAGAGCCGCAGGTTAGCCAGACCTGCTCTGCATGGGTGGAGAAACCGCTAAATCTGCATTTAGCGTTTGCTGGATTAAAAGTGTCATTACGTTGTTGTTATGGGCGGGATGTACTAAAAATGCGGTAAATCCCCCGAAAATGCAGTTGTTCCCAAATGTACTAAGCACCGGAATGCATTGTCCTAATGGGTAATTCCACCTTCAGGTGACTTTACCCAATAGAAACCTATGGGCTTCTTATAGGGACGCTCCGCCTTTGGGAGGGATCCGATCTTATCCCTCCCATCTCCCCCGCAGTCCGCATCCTTATGCGCAGAAGAACGCCAAAGGGACTTCTGGTTGTTAACCCCCGGAAGTCTCTCTGTCATCTCTTATCGGGAGAGCTGCCCTTTGCGATATTCTTAGTACATCCCGCCCAATGATCCTTTATTTATATGGCGACACAAGTGAGCGCCTTTGATGGTTCTTCCTTATCTACACAAGACCGAATACAAACTGGCAGCCACACAATATTTTAAAAATGGGCGAGAGAGACCGCTTTGAGAAATCCAAACATTCTGTAAACTTTTTACATTTTTATTTTGTTAACATGATTGTGTATAGATCTCAGCAGCCTGTGCCAGGTCTGTTATCTTGAATTCCTGAGGCTGCGGGTTTTCCGTGTTTTAGTCCATCGTTTGTAGTTCAATGCCTAAAATCCATTAAAACTAAAATAAAAAAAAAAAACCACTAAGCTCATTCAAACGTACCCCCCTGGTCAGCACCTTTTCAGTAAATCCTTGTTTATTTGTGCAGCGATCACATGAGAATATTGTGTCCTTTAGATCAGTCTCTGCCCCAAGGGAGCTTACAGTTTAATTAAGAGTGCTCCTTTCAGATAGTGAGCCGGCATCAAAAGTTTCGCTCTCCGGTTCTTTTACGGAGGTGTGGCTAATTGGGATGAGGCCACGCCCCTCGACAATATCGTGCCCCCATATACATTCTTACTGTAGGAGGAGATACTAGGTGACCATGTCTGTGTATATGACGACGTCTCTAAGTAGCAATTATTTAAAGTATCGGTATCTGTATTTACAAGGTCTTCTCGTGTTCCAAAGTTTTATTTTTTTATCAAACCATAAGGTTGGACACTAGCTGTGATTCCCAGGGACAATGAGGCCATTTTACATATAACCAGTGAGATCTTGCTGTATGTATAGACCAAACTGTTTTCATATTCTAATCTGCATCTGATCTGGAATCCAGGCAATGTACACGAGCACCAAAC
Organism: Taudactylus pleione; assembly: GCA_031769625.1. NCBI lineage: Eukaryota > Metazoa > Chordata > Amphibia > Anura > Myobatrachidae > Taudactylus > Taudactylus pleione. Next base: position 842,587 of record JAUIMM010000342.1, on the reverse strand, counting down.
AGTTGGTTCTCGGATTTGAGGCCAAATTCAATTAGGTGCAAAAAAGCAATCGCAGGGCGCAGTTATCGCCGCATTCGCCAGTTTTGATGTGATCTTTTCACGTACTTTCTCAATGTGCCCTCGCTCCTGCTTTGTCCTATTCAACAGCAAAACAGGCGAAAAACGCATATGTATGAAGACTGCGCATGGTGAAACTAGCGACAAATACAGCACATTTTGGGGAAATTAGTCTATACCCCATAAAAGCCTAAGTGACACTGGAAAGCTACATAGAAGTGTATTAATAGCACTAATGAAAGTATTTTAGGTTGTTAAATTGAGTCAAATGGCTGTTCTATGCATACGTGTTGAAAATGATATAAAGCTGTTTCTTTTGTAGTTTAATTGGGGATACATTAAAATGGGTGCTAGTATATTTTTGTGGCTGTAAAGTGCCGTTTGTATTTTTTTTTTAAAATACACCTGTTGCAGCCCCCTGCAATCTAATAACACCTGTCCCAGCCACACAGCCCCCCAAATACCTGACCCAGTACTTTTATACACATTTTCCTACACTTTTTACCACAAAAATGACATGTCATTATTAGGGGGAATTAAGTTAATGAAACATTTTTTTTTGTGCTGAAGTAGACATTAGGGGGGTGTCCAAAGGGTTCTGAACCAAGGGTCTGATTCAGAGCCGGACGCTCTTTAAGAGCGCTCGCTCTGAATCTGGGCGTCTTTTTTTTTTTTTTTCTTGCGGCCTCCTGGCCACTCGGTAAGCTGTGGGTGACCACCCACAGCTTTTGCGAGCGGCCAGGTGATGGTTGCGATGGTCGCAACCATCGCGACCATCTGGGCTTGCTACAAGACCTTTGTGGTAGGGTCTCGTCCGTCGCAAGCCCCAGAGAGCTTCCTGTTCTAACAGAGCAGGAAGCTTTCCACTGACATCACTGATGCCTCCCACAAACTGCAGGCGTTCCTTCGGGAACGCCTCCGTTTGTGTAGCCACCCCCTCTCCCCGCCTACAAAACGGGGCGAGCTATCGATCAACATAGACAGCCGCCCCTTTTGTAGTGAGTCCCGGTGCGAGAGAATTTCTCTCTCGCTCTGGGGCTTGCACATGCGCGCAGTACCCCACCATTGACTCGCTTGCGAGCGGGTCTGAATCAGGCCCCAATTCCCCACATTTTTATCCCAAAATAGGGATGTTGCACAATTTATCACCTGTCTCTGAGGTGGTGAAAACTTTTCGCTGGTTTCTGCCTATGGAGTTTTCACAAGTGTGAAAACTCCGGGAATTGGATAGCGCGGTACCCTGATGTGCACGAAAAGATCGCATCGGCGAACGCTTCTCGCCAATCGCAACTTTTTGCACCTAATTGACTTCGGCCCTTGGCCGCATAGGTGTGGTTGTTTTGAGTGTCAGGGACTTCTACTATACGGGCACCTGTTTAGTGCACTGTGTACTGCATGTGTCATGTACAGGGAGGATGACCAGCTCATATTTACCTGCACTGCATCATTTTATGTCCCTGTATTTAAATGCTGCAAATGTATGAGTTCTAGTAATGTGCAATCAATACCCGGAATGATGCCATGAAAAGGGCACCTTCGTGCTCAGTAATTTCTGGCATTTATTACTAAACACTGAAAATACTCCTATTCTGTTGCCTTAGGCCTAGCTTGAACTTCCAATTTCAAATCTATTAAAAATGCATTAAAATATATATTTATCATTTTTTTATTGGTTGCCTAGATTTGGCAAAAAAATAATAAACCCAGAAAATGACAGTCTCTTCTCTCGTCGATGGGAAAAATGCTAGTTTACAACGGACTCTAAGGCATACTTGCCGACAATCAGTTCCCTCCTTCCGGGAGGGAGCTGATTGTCAGCTAACAGCGGGGGGCGTGCCCGGCCATGATGTCACTTTTGGGGGCGGAGCCGGGGGTGGAGCTGCGTGATCGCGTCATCGTAGCCCCGCCCCCTCTTCACAATGCCATTATTTTTGGCATTGTGAACCAGGGGGCGGGGCCACGATGACGCGATTCAACTCGAATCGCGTCACCGGCCCCCCGCTGCGGGGTTTTTTCGTTTATTGTTGGGGGTGGTCGGGAGGGTTGCCGGCTGCCGGGAGGCTTGCCTGCCTTTCCGGGGGGCCGGGAGCGGCACCCGAAAATCGGGAGGCTCCCGGCCAAATCGGGAGGGTAGGCAAGCCTGCTCTAAGGGGTAAATTTACTAAGATTCGAGTTTGGTCGAGATGGCAATCTCGGGTGAGTTTTTAGCCATTTTTTTTTTCAACTCTCAAATTTGCTAAAGATAAACTCTGGTCAGTTTGGGAGAGATTTCTCTCTTCTCACTGGTAAAACTCGGGTGAGTTTGCAAACTCGAAACAACTCCCCTTCGGGCAAACTCGGAAGTACTTTCTGAAAAAGATGCAACTCGGGAATTTACCAAGAATCGAAATTATAATCTTGGGTGAGAATGTAGCAAACTCTCTGTGAAATTGAAGTTTAAAACACTCCACCTCCTGAGCTGCGAGTTTGCGAGAAACGTACACAAAGCAGTGTGATTTGTGTATGTTTCTGACTGTATACCTAATCTAATAATTTTTTTTTTTTTAAATGACATAGGGTCACCCTCCCCCCGAAAGACATAACCAGCCCCGGATTGCTCAGCCAGTCCTGGTTCTTAAAATTATGGGGGGAAAAAAACGTGTAGGGTTTCCCCGTATTTTAGGAACCAGCACCTGGCTGCAGGGCCAGTGCTGGTTTTAAGTACAGGGGTAAAAAAATGCATAGGGATCCCCCTATATTTAAAACCAACACCGGACCCAAACCAACGTGTACAGTAATGCCACAGCCAAAAGACCCTATCACCGGGTCTCTACGGCCAAAGCATTCACACCTCAAGCCAGTCAGGCCAAGCCGGGGATCTCAGGGGAGGTGGGAACCCCCCCAAGAACTGGTCCCCCTCTCCCAAAACCCCAGACTTGGGCCCGTTTTCAATTAACCCGTTTTGACCGCGGAAACTTATCGGGCGCGCCCCCGCTACTCCCCGTATTCAATTCCAAGGGACGCAAAAATGTGTCCCGGCGATACTCAAACAGGCAAAAAGTGCTATCAAAAATGGGGAAATCAGCCTGACAACCCCCAAAAGATGCACTAACATTGGGGATCAGTATAGATGTCCCCGAATAGCCCTGCTGAAGGTATTTTGGGTACTTAAGTGCTGTCAATTGCTTCTAATTAGCGTCTTTGCGCAATTGGTGAAGAATAGCATTAAGCAGTTTTTTTGGGAGAAAATAAGTAGCCCTGTCAAATTTGGGGTACATGAAAATGGGTGCAAGCATGGTTTAAAGTCGCTAATTTGAAGTTTTAAAAATCGCACCACCAGCAAGCACCTGCAATAAAAAAAAACACCTCACCAATACTAGCAGACCCCTCAGAAGTCTATTTCGCTAGTTTAAAAGTTTGTACCCTCACTTTGCACTTTTTCGCCACCATTTTCAATGTGTTTTTTTTTTTTCTTTAAACGCTGTTATCCTTTGGGGGGGCTATCCCAAGGGTGCTGAGTGGTTTCCCGATGTTTGCACCACAAAACCCCTGTTCTGCACTTTTTTCCGCCTGCTTTCATAGGCGAATCTTTTCCGACCTATTACATCGCATTGACTTTTCGCGTACGTGAAAAGTCTTTGGAATTGAACAGGGCGAAAAGTTTTTTTCTGGCGAAATGACGTCATCCGCGATATACTTTTCCCCCGGAAAACGGCTTTTCGCGTCTAAATGAATACGGGCCTTAGTCTGAAGCCCGGAGCTCCTCCCCGCACCCCTGGGCTGTGGGTAAGGGGGTAATGGTGAAAATCGTTCAAAACTATTGTATTTTACAGTGGAAGTACAGGTGCCAGCATGCCTGCCCTTTTGCACTTGTGGAACTGCAAGTGCCAGCAGGCGGCCGGCATCCGAACCCCCACTGTAAAATAAATAGTTAAATAACTACAGAACACGCACACCGTATACAGTGTAACTTTAATACATACACCTATCCTGCTCACACATACTTACCTACTGCCATCTGGTCTGTCCCCTTCACCATGTAGAATCCACTGGGAGTACCTGGAATAAAGATCCCATACTTGCCTACATCCTGGCGCCGGTCTCTGTAGCATCCCCGGTTCTTGGCAAAAAAAACCCTCGTAATTTTAGGAACCACGACTGGCTGAGCAACCCGGGGCTGGTTATGCTTTTGGGGGGAAACGGGACCCTACATTGTTATTATTTATTTTATTTTTTAAAAGATTTAGAGGTCTAGTTACTAAGCAGTGTTAGGAGACAGAGTGAAAAGTGATAAGGTGTCAGCCAATCAGCTCCCAACTGTCATCTCACAGGCTGTGTTTGAAAAATGACAGTTGGGAGCTGATTGGCTGGCACCTTATCACAGACTTATCACTTTTCACTCTGTCTCCGAACACTGCTTAGTAAATAGACCCCCAAGCAGCCTTCACATATCTCACTGATATGTGCAGGAAGCTTGCTCGGGAGAGTTAGGCAGAGAGAAGACACTGCAATCTCGGGTGAGTAATCTCCTTCAAAACCTGCAACTCGGGGGAGATATCTCGATCTGCGTCACCACCGGCCAACTCACTCTCAGCTAAACTCACTTGTTGGGTGATTTGAGGCTTCTGTAACGCACAAATTTACTGAGTTTCGGTGATCGAGTTAAAAAAATCGAGTTAAAAAAAAAAACTCGATCAGACTCGATTCTTAGTAAATTTACCCCTGAAATTGTAGCACCACAGCGGAAGACTGATATCTTTCACTTAGCTCAGAGAGACCCTGTGTATTATCGCTGATTCACGACACTAGAGACGCCGGTACCGCTTGCTTTCTGCATCGGCTGGTGACCTATATGCTCCACTACGTGTAAAGAGTCTGCCTATGCGTACAGCTGTACTGCAGAATAAACCACCTCACTGGTTAAGTACTGGCCTGTTTGCTGACTCCTGGTAACCTCTACGCATAATTGTGACAGAATGAGCGGGTTCATCAGGTCACAGGCTTAATTATCATCATTTACATTAATGCCCGAAAATCTACATTCCAAATAGTCACATATCGTTGCGATTTTAAACGTTATTTCGGACCAATATATTGTGGGCTAGTTGCCAAGATATGGGTTCCCCTAACACTTTACTTTTTGGGTTTGGACTTGGCCGGTGCAACTGCGGCGCTCCGGCACAGCATGTGCGAATCGAAAACCATGTAATGACTTTCGTGAACAGCTACAGTCCGCCAGAATGGGATTAGGAGAGGCTCCCACCGACCGGACTACTCCCGCAGCTGTAAGCGGGCTAACTGAGAGGGATCTGTATGAAATACCATCGGGTGCATGTCAAATCCCGACGCCGGAAGACCGGCAACTGAAGATCCCGACAGGTAAGTATTTTAACTATAACTAACCTTCTCCCCCCCCCCCCCCACCCTAACCCTACCTCAGGGGTACCTAACCCTAACACCCCCCCTATAACTGCCTACGATTAATTCTCCTTCCCTAAAGCCTAAACTTAAATCTCCTGGGGGGTGCTTAACCCTAACCTCCCCCCCCCACCCCTCCTGTGAGTACCTACACCTAACCCCTCTTCCCTGCAGCCTAAACCTAAATCTCCCGGGGGTGCTTAACCCTAAGAATTATAGGGTGTTCTGCTGCCATCGCTGTCTCCATTTCAGCATTCTGTAAGGACCAAATTAATTGGACAATTAGTCCCCCATATGTTATTTATGGTGTGAAACACTGCACCAATATAGGTCTGCTGGAGTCCTTCAACAAGCCTCTGGATGTTACGGTTTATAAATGATATTAATATCACCTGTAAGGCTAACAATGTGGTCGTTTTTTATTTTTGCTTAAAGCTTTACAATGTATTGGTGAAGCAGCGCGCTGGGTTTAGAATAAAGGCCCTCATTCAGAGCCGTTCGCTATTTTGCGGTCGTTCGTTTAAAAACAAGGGGTGGCTATTCAAATGATCCGTACGCACATTGCAGTCTGTTCACACCTCTAAGTCTGAACGAACGAGCAAAACATACGCTCGTTTATTTGTTAAAAACGCCCCCTGGCCGCTCGCACCATACGTCATGTCCGCTATTTATTAGATTAATCGAGTACATCGACCAGCGTATGAACTGCTCGCTATTCTTGTGGTTGGTGTTTGCTACCACAAATTTGCGAGCAGTTCTGGCTCTAAAATAACCCAGTGACGTGGTCATTGACGCTGCTGTTTTAAATATACACACCCATAAAACGCCCGTTTTGACCTTTAAGCACGCCTGCGTTCGGATCTCCACTCCCCATTTTCAAGCACCTTCCCCTGTTACCACCCACATACGCCTCATTCTGTCACTCAAAATAGCAGGCACTCGCTATATAGCGTACAAACGATTTTCGGCCGCACTGACTGGTTCGCGCATGCGTACTAAAAAGCGTACGCATGCGCAGATGTGCAAACATCGCTCGGAACGAGCGTACTGCCGCTAACGAGCGGCTCTGAATGAGGGCCAAAGTGCAATAGTTCCCCAAACCAAGGATTAATAGAAAGTAATGAAATATTAATGCAGATATTTAACCTGATTTCCATACATCAATCCTGGCAGGTGTGAGAAGCCTGTAGTGCCGCAGATAGTGGAGCCTGTAGTGCAGCACGGTCACTGGCTGGTGGTTCTGTTGTTACAGATTGTGAAGTCTCCCAGCTGCCTCTGTCTCCAGAGAATTGAACTAAAAAAACAAACCATGAACAGATCGTGTTCCTGTCTTGCTTCATTGGGTACTGAAAATAAAAAATAAAGCAATATTAGGATTTGTCTTATTTGGTTCCTGCAGGTTGTTTGTTTCAGGGGGTGGGGTGTTTGCTATTTAAAATGACGTATCTTCATGCAATGACCTTCACCCTCTCTAATCTCACTGAAGGTGGCTACAAATTAGACGATATGTCATTCCCATTGGCAAATGTCTACCCACTATGTGCGCTCCAGCAGGTATCCATCGGAGTCATTCCGTCAGCCTGTATGTAGGGCCGATGGAACGACCCTGCTGCCAATGACAGGCAGGTGAATGGATCCGGTGGCCGACATATCGGGCGGTCGAGCACCAGATGGTGTAATGCGCACTGGCCGTCCGATATATCGGCCGTCACATCGCTGGGTACACGCGTTGGTTTGTGTGTACCCAGCTTGAGAGTTTCATTCGGCAACTATCCTGGAAACAAAAACCCGTAGAACTATATAAGGATAACATTTGTTTGCAGAGGGGATTACAGATCTGCCTAAATCAACAGGCTGTATTGTCAATAGGAACCGTACTCTTACTATAATGTAGTCACATATCACTGGCACCACAGATAAATGAAGGGTGCCATGTATTCTTCCTCCCTCTCTCTCTTCCCCCCCCCCTCTCTCTCTTCCCCCCCACCCTCTCTCTCTTCCCCCCCTCTCTCTCTTCCCCCCCACCCTCTCTCTCTTCCCCCCCCCCCCTCTCTCTTCCCCCCTCTCTCTCTTCCCCCCCACCCTCTCTCTCTTCCCCCCCTCTCTCTCTTCCCCCCCCCCTCTCTCTTCCCCCCCCTCTCTCTTCCCCCCCCCTCTCTCTTCCCCCCCCTCTCTCTCTTCCCCCCCCTCTCTCTCTTCCCCCCCCTCTCTCTCTTCCCCCCCCTCTCTCTCTCTCTTCCCCCCCCCTCTCTCTCTCTCTTCCCCCCCTCTCTCTCTCTCTTCCCCCCCCTCTCTCTCTCTCTTCCCCCCCTCTCTCTCTCTTCCCCCCCCCTCTCTCTCTTCCCCCCCCCTCTCTCTCTTCCCCCCCCCTCTCTCTCTTCCCCCCCTCTCTCTCTCTTCCCCCCCTCTCTCTCTCTTCCCCCCCTCTCTCTCTCTTCCCCCCTCTCTCTCTCTTCCCCCCCCCCTCTCTCTTCCCCCCCTCTCTCTCTCTCTTCCCCCCCCTCTCTCTTCCCCCCCCCTCTCTCTCTCTTCCCCCCCTCTCTCTCTTCCCCCCCCCTCTCTCTCTTCCCCCCCCCTCTCTCTCTTCCCCCCCCCTCTCTCTCTTCCCCCCCCCTCTCTCTCTTCCCCCCCCCTCTCTCTCTTCCCCCCCCTCTCTCTCTCTTCCCCCCCCTCTCTCTCTCTTCCCCCCCCTCTCTCTCTCTTCCCCCCCCTCTCTCTCTCTTCCCCCCCCTCTCTCTCTCTTCCCCCCCCTCTCTCTCTCTTCCCCCCCCCCTCTCTCTCTCTCCCCCCCCCCTCTCTCTCTCTTCCCCCCCCCTCTCTCTCTCTCCCCCCCCCCCCTCTCTCTTCTCTCTCTCTCCCCCTCCCTCTCCCCTATTGTACCAAGTGTGTGTGTTTGTGTATATGTGTGTATGTGTGTGTGTGTGTGTATATGTATATATATATATATATATATATATATATATATATATATATATACATTATGGTACAGGTCTCTACATATTACAGATCTATAGTCCCTCTGTATGTAGCAGAGATGAGTCTCTCATTCACAATTATGGGGCATACAGTATGGATTTAGCACAGTAATCTTGATAGCCGCTTTCGTCTCATGTTGAAAGCTGATGCTTTAACATGTGTTTAATACGGTCTTACTGGAATAAAGTTTTCTTTTTATCTTGAAATATTTTATTAAACCTTTCGAAATTACAATCAGAAATACAACATGACAGATATATATATATATTTTTTATAAGTATCAATTACAACAATACAATGTAATAAGAAAAAAAAAAGGATCACAAAAGAAAGAATGATGGGGGGGTCATAGGCACAATCCTGAATCCTCAAAAAAACACAGAAATAACTAGAGAAGATCCCATATAATTCTGTAAATAAAATCTAATTAAAAAAACAAACAAAAACCCCGGTCATTATAAAATTAACATTCCTAACACTGACTATAAAACTACTCAGAGGTAGAATAGTATTCAAACCACAATCGTCACTTGGTTAGTGGGGAAGTAACAGATGTGGAATATTTTAAACTACTGGTCATATCATAACTCCTTTGAACATATCCTACAATTTTAGAAAGGGATGGGGGATTAGAGTTTTTCCAAAGCTGAGCTATGGTTGATCTAGCGACAATAAAGATATGTCCTGTGACATATCTACAATGAGTTTGGAGAGAGGGCAGATAATGATGAAGAAGGGCTGTTTCAGGTCGAAGCGGCAACTTGATACCAGTTACTGTGTATATAAGATCGAATACTTCAGATCAGAGCCCCTGAATTTTTGGGCAAGACCAAAAAATATGGAGGAGAGAGCCTACCGCTCCACACTGTCTCCAAAAAAAGTGGAGAAGAGTTCGGCCAAAATGTATAAAGTTTTTTTTCTTTTAAACATTTTAGCTATTGCCAAAAAAAAAGCTGATTACTGACACATATATTACGGACGGATTGTGCAATTGTAACTGGTAGAGTGTGAAATCGAAGGGAAACATTTGGACACGGTAATTAGTTAAGGATGTTGCATGAAATTGCTGAAGAGTAACACGGCAAAAATTACCCAACACTGTAATTGAATGCAAGCTGTGTGTATATATAATATAATGTGCGTATGTATATTATAGGCTAAATGCAAGTTTCAGAGAGCTGTTTGGTACCGCAACTAGGGTAGCGCCATAGGTATATGATTTTGCAGTATTTTTCTGCGAGCAGTTGGGTATAATATATTTTTGACTGTAAGAACAGTTGGTTAAACAGATGAACTTCATTATAAAAAAATTATTCAGCCAATTTGTTAGCAAATTAATTGGCACATGAGCAAAACTCTTCCATAACTGTTGACAAGAATTCCTGGCGGAGCTTATGTTCTGGGGGATGAAGGCATCCTGTGCTGGGATTTAATTTTCTTCAGTTGTGCTTAATACTGGGGAATGTGTGTGTGTATATATGTGTATGCATATATATGTGTATATATATTTGTGTGTGTGTGTGTGTGTGTATATATATATATATCTATCTATCTATATATATAAGGGGTGAGCGGATTCGGTTCTACTCTGTTCCGTTCAATTTTAAAAACCGAATCTTATTGGCTATCCAAAACTCGTGACAGCTGATACCCAATAAGATTCGGTTTTTAAATCCGAACGGAACCGAGTAGAACCGAATCTGCTCACCCCGTATATATATAATATATATATATATATATATATATATATATATAATTTGGACAGCCACCAACTGCACTTTAAAAGATGAGAGGTCTGTAATTTCCATCATAGCTACGCTTTAACTTCGAGAGGCCAAATCTGAACAAAAAATTCCAGAAATCACATTATATGATTTTTAAATAATTTATTTATAGATTACTCGTCTGTTCATTCCCATTGCATTTTGTTATATATATATATATATATATATATATATATATTATTTATTACATTAGTGTGTACTGTATGGTACATGATCGGAGAGTTCTGCAAACAGTCATCCCGAACAAGATCCTAGAACAATGAATATACGAGTATTTATACATTCATCCATTAATACTTACATTGCAAATATAGGTGGAAAATAATACCTATAGGATTGGAGTCCCTTTTAAGCTCCGGTGTATTTGGGGTTTGATCATTAGTAGAATCCTCTGGTCTGTGCAGCCAGTAATAACCGTATAATAATAATTCTGCTATTCCGTGCAATAGTAACGTGCCCCCCCCCCTGCCCCCTTTCTCTGTCCTTTGTGCATCCATTTGGCTACAAAGGTGCATTGTCTGTACCTCCTGCTGGGGAACATTAGGTGCTTCAAACGTTGACTGTTCACATTGAGCAACGTGATTTGCTGGCAGAGCTTTCTCATATTGTGTGATGAAATATTGAATTTCCAGTGGGGAGCAGGAAATGGCATGTCGGTGATGGGGACGGAAGGAATTCGCAACATGTGATCTGATATCTCTCCTATCTGGAATCCGGGAAAACAGAATGCTAATGGGTGTTTTTTTCTAATGACTGACAAGCCAGGAATCTGCACCGTTCCACCATGTGCTGCCATTGCTGATGTCCTTGTGATGTGTTTATGTTACATTATTATAATAATAATTATATAGCGCTTCTGAAGGCCAGTGCTTTTTTTATATTATGGTATATTATTATAATTTTAGTTCTTGTTAATGGGACACCATAAGTGCTTGTATGACTACAAAGGCCTCCTCTTTTTATTTGCACAATGGTCTGGCTCCCGTTCCTCCAGCGACACAGGTTTGGGTTTTGTCGTGCGCTCGGTCTCCTGCGCCTGTTTAATCTCTTAAGCTGAGGATGATCCCGCAATCCACTGCTGACCCCAGCACAGATGAAGAGGTTATTGTACTGCATGGCAGCGGGTACGTCGCTGGTTGCACCCGCCAATGGCGCCCAGAAAGGGGCACTTTTTAACAGGTGTTAAGTCTGTTGAAAATAAAATCTATTTTTCTACAATACTAGAGGATTTATTTTCTTCGACTGCTGCTAAATAGATTTATTGCATACTGCAATGGGCATATATAAACCAGAAAACGCTGTACAGTGAGCTATCCGAGTAGGTACAGCACCCACGGCTGACTCCTCCGCGCGCCTGCTGTGAGGTCTGGAGGACACTGGTTCGGGAGATGTTTAACATGTGATAAATGCTCTCTTCCAGCTGAAAGCCGCAAGTCCTAAGCATTCCGAAAAATAGACCTCATGTCTGTATATTCTTGTACAAAGCCAGATCCCAGAAATATCACATACTTTACAGTTCATTCCAGGTGAATACTGTTTCGTCCGTTTATCGCGCTCACTATTTTTCTGCAGTAGGGGACTGGTATTCCCACCAGGGTTCCGGCACTTCTCCTTCGACTGTCCTTGACGTAAGCGTAAACTCTGCCTTCTGATAAGCAGCTGTCTAAATACCCTGTATAGGCTTTCATGTCACCGTAACGTGATGTTACTTACAATCTTGCCAATGTGGTGGGATAATAAGGTTTATGGAGCATACACACTGTCAAATGAACGATTTTGCAAACTATTTGAACTACGAACGATTTTTTACTGCATTAAAATGACTGAAATCGTCCAAAACTGACTGCAAACACATCAGATGTCAGATATCGTTATCAGACCATCGGGAACGCTCATCGTTCATACATGTCAGATTTTCCTTCAGATATGAACGATTGAACGATTTTTTAAATAGTTATCGTTCAGATCTGAAGAAAAATCTGACCGTGTGTATGCACCACACACGGTCAGATGAACGACTGGACGATTGAACGATTTGCAAACGATTGAACGATTTCAGCCTGTATTAAAATGAATGGAAATCGTGCAAAACTGACTGCAAACACATCAGATATCGGAGATCGTTATCTGTCAAACGGGAACGCGCATCGTTCATTGTTGCACATATGAACGATTTTTAAAATCGTTATCGTTCAGATCTGAAGAAAAATCTGACCGTGTGTACTCACCATTACAATAATTATAATGTGGGATTGTATGTGCTTTAAAATTGTGTGCAATATACCCTTTTTTTTTTAATTTTCTTTTTTTATTGGTCAGTGAGGGATGGATTAAAGCTTCCGGTCACCTGTATGGTATGCCGGTAGCCATATTGCTTTCTGATAATTTGCTCCAACTTCAGAGGTGGGGCTTATCCTGTGTTTGTCACACGAGGTTGACGAGTGTTTTTACTTGCGTCATTGGAAGACCGTTTGACCTCCGTGCATTTAACTTGCGTTAAACTTTTTGAGTGGGGTTCGAAGTGTTTGGAAAACTGTAGCACTAACTCAATTCACTGAAATGTAAACTAAGAAATGCGAGTAGTTACAGTGGAAACAATGGATTTCATCGTCAGACCCGATAACAGGTAGTGTGCTGGCATTACGAACACTAGTACATACCTTTTATTTTATTGTCAGTAGTAACAAGGTCTTAGGTTGTCTGGATGATTACATTTGGCCTTTTTAGATATCTAAATTTTCTGAGCATATGTTCTGTGGTGCCTTAATCTTGGCTTGCATGGGAAAATTGCTGTGATCACACACACACACTGCAGTTACATTCAGGCAAACTGCTCATCCTGGCTAGCTGACCATGGGGGTCATTCAGACCCACTCGCAAGCGGCAGTACGCTCGCAAGTGGGTCGATGTTCCCCACTGCGCATGCGCAGGACGGAGGGAGCTCCGTCGTGCGCATGCGCGAGACCCGGACTGCGACAGCCAAGCTGTCGCTCCGGGTCTCGCACCAAAGGGGGCGTGCTGTCGATGGTGACGGACAGCACGCCCCCTTTGGTGGGCGTGCCGGGGGCGTGCCTGCCAGACTGAGGCGTTCCCATGGGAACGCCTAGCGTCTGAAGCCGGCCCCACTGACATCACTAGTGATGTCAGTGGGAGTGATTTTGGCTCTGATAGAGCCAAAATCACTCCAGGGCTTGTGGCAGGGAGACCCTACCGCAGGGTCTCCGTCGCAAGTCCGATGGTCGCGATGGTCAAGACCATTGCGACCATCTTTTTGGATGCTCGTATATGCTGTGGGTGGTCACGCACAGCTATATGAGCATCCAGGAGGACGCTCCATTTTAATGGAGGAGGGCCCTGATTCAGAGCGAGCGCTCTGGTCAGAGCGTCCGGCTCTGAATCAGGCCCCATGTATGCTTAGATATCCTTGTGTAAACCCTCAGGATAGAAAAGATACAGCCAGGCCGGCCACAAGTGCTTTCCATAGTGGTAGTCATCTGATCAAAGTAAGGGCACAACCACATTCCATAATGATGGTCATGTGATCAAAGTAAAGCCACAAGCACTTAGGGGCGTATTCAATTAGCGTAAAAAACGGACGTTGTTTTTCACCATTGATGAAAACGGCATCTTTTTTCAACAACAACAATAAAAAAAATGGGTAACATTTTCCCCAAAAAAACAGGTGAAAACGGCAACAGGCGAAAAAAGACTGGAGAAAATAGTGTTCCCTCTAGCTCCGGCGGCAGACAAAGCGCCGGAGCTAGAGAGGGCAATCTTGTGCGCGCGTGCCCGAAAAGGGGGCGTGGCCATGAAAAGGGTGTGTGTCTATAAGACGCGTCCCCATTTCGTCATACTTGGGGGCGTGCCCGGCGCTTACGGACATGCCGAGCAGCCCCCAAGCGCTGCAGAAAGGGAGAATAGATGCCGGGCGCATGCGCCCGGCGTCTGTTCTCAGGCGGTGACAGGGTCACCGCATGTTTGTCCACCCGCGGGACACTGCGTCCCGCGGGTGAGAACGGCTCCCGCAGGCTGTTAAGGCAGGGCGCTTTTTGCCCTCCTCCTGGAGGGCAGGGTGCTTTTTGCCCTCCAGAAGGAGGGCAGGGCGCCGCGCCCCGCTAAAACAGCCTAGCGGGAACGCTAGAAAAGTTTTCTCCATCCCAGGCCAGGAGAAGAAAAATGCAAAATCCCTATTTTTGGCTAAAAATGTGGGATCTCTTTCAGAACCCTTTGGACACCCCCTAATGAAAAATTTGTTAAAAACAAAGTTGCATATTTTGGCGAAAAAACGTCCGCGCAAATTTTGGGTGGAAAAAAATGGTTTTAACGTATTGAGTCTGATATATTGGAGGGCTGTATGGATGCATTAAGTGCTTTAAACATTGCACGGGGTCACAGCAGGCGGTTTATAACTGTTTTTAAAATTGCATTTTTCCGACATGAAAATATACTAGCACCCATTTTAACGTACCCCCAATTTACGTGGAACAGTAATTTTCTGGCAAAAAAAAACTGCTTTCTATCTTTTTTTTTCAGCAATTTTTTTTTTTTTTCGCCCAATATTTGCGTGGTCAGTTTTCGCCAAAGTACACAACTTAAGTTTTTTTCCCCCCCCAGTAATATATTATTCGGAGGGAAAGGCTGTTCAAAGGGTTCTGAAAGAAATCCCCACGTTTTTAGCCCAAAATAGGCACTTTGCTTTTTTTTTTTCTCCTGGTCTGTGATGGGAAAAACTTTTTATCTCCAGTTTTTTTTTTTTTTTTGCCTGTTTTGTAGCCATTTTTTTTGCCGAAAAACGTCCGTTTTCGCTGCTAACTGAATACGGTCTTAGTGTTGGTCAAGTGATCAGAAAGTAAGGCCATGAGCACTTTCCATAGTGTTGGTCATGTGCTCACAGAGTAAGGCCACAACCACATCCCATAATGATACTGTAGCTATGTGATCAGAGGTACACTTTCCATAGTGTTGGTCATGTGATCACAGAGTATTAAGCCCATCAGCGCTTTGCACAATGATACTGTAGTTATGTGATTAGAGGTACACTTTCCATAGTCTTGATCATGTGATCACAGACTGGCTACAACCACATTCCATAATGATACTGTAGTTATGTGATCACAGGTAAACATTCCATAGTGTTGGTCATGTGATCACAGAGTAAGGCCACAGCCACATTCCATAGTGTTGGTCATGTGATCACAGAGTAAGCCCATCAGCGCTTTGCATACTTGCAGTATATTATCAGTGACACTCTGAGGAAATACAATTAGTATTATCCCTGATTTGCCGTCAGCTGGAGAATCGTCCTCGCTTCTACTACACAGTAATTGCGCTCTATATCCAGACTAATTCATGGGTGATTATTGCCTTTTGTGTATTGATACATTCTAACAGGTTTACAGAAACACATTACGCCTAATTACTGCTAAAGCCACATTGCCTTCCAGCCTAATGAACAGTAGAGAGAAGACGCCATGGATTTATTGGCATGTTAATTTACCAGTAATTGCACATACACCGCTAATTGTTTTTCGGTTCAAGTGAACCCAGTAAATCGAGGGGTTTTATGTGTTTTTATGAACTTTTCAGGACTAAAAAATGCTGAGATTCGGAAAAGGCTGGAACATAAAGTGACTGAAAACTGCCCTGAATAGGAGCACAGGATGAGTTATTTGTGTATACAAGATGAAGGGGTCTGTTCACTAAGCTGTGTTACGAGATAAAGTGAATGGTGATAAGGTACCAGCCAATCAGCTCCTAACTGCCATCTCACAGACTGTGTTTGAAAAATGACAGTTGGGAGCTGATTGGCTGGCACCTTATCACTTTTCACTCTTGTCTCCTAACACTGCTTAGTAAATAGACCCCTAAGGGTTTATTTACTAAGCAGTGTTAGGAGACAGAGTGAAAAGTGATAAGAAAGTGATAAGGTGCCAGCCAATCAGCTCCCAGCTGTCATTTTTCAAACACAGCATGTGAGATGGCAGTTAGGAGCTGATTCGCTGGCACCTTATCACTTTCTTATCACTTTTCACTCTGTATCTCTTTACGGACTAAAGTGATGACCCCTCTTTAGGGGCCCTTACCCACTGGAATCCAAATACACGCGCCTACTGAGGTTCCTTCCCCCACACCCATTTGCAAGATTCTTCTATCTGTGCTCTACATTGTATCATCTGCTAACCAATAGGAGCCATTCTCTGTAGCACTGACCAGTCCGAGCCAAGCTGCTCCGTCTTTTTTATTTTTGCGCCCGATCTCCTCGCCTGCCATTCATTACGCTATGCCATTGTAAATATGGGTTCTGTACGTGCGCATTTTATTATGTGGCGAACACTTTAAGGCTAACTCTTTTGGAATGTTATTTGCTTTTTGCAAATATTAAATGGAGCTAAATTTTTATGTGCAGTTTAGAATAAAGCTTTGGGTTATAAGTACCTGAATATGTGTTTCTAGAACCGGGTTGCATGTTGCCATTTTGGGATGAAAAACTCATCATTCAGTGTCGGATAATGGGCCAGATTGAGAGTTGTGCGCTAATGCTGCCGCCGCACCTGCGCTTTTTCATTTGTGGATGTGCGATTATATGCTAATGCAACTGCCCCCCCCCCCCTGAAGGAAACCTTCGCAACTGCGTACACATAGGCAGCGTCGGACACAGGTCAGGCAAACATCAACCCCATGTGGGTATATTTACTGAAGCTCTGAAAACAGACCAGTGGTGATGTTACAACCAATCAGATTCTGTGTATCATTTACTGAAATGCAATAGAAAAACGATCGCTAGAATCTGGTTGCTACGGGCAAAATCTCCACTTGTCTGTTTTAGAAACTTTAGGAAATCTGAGTCTCTGGTTGCGCAGCATTGCCGCTGTACCTGAGACGCTGGAGCCATGTTCTCTGCGTACAGTATCACAGACACTGCCGGAAACGCACCCTGAAAGTTGCGGGAACACGCCTCCATTTTAATAGTCACTCCCCGCTACCTCCCACAAAACGTTCACTTCCTGCCAACCGCTTGTGATGGAATCCTCACCGTAATCGCAGTTCAATCTCTGCGTCTGCGGCTGAGATGCATGCACAGGCCACCGATAATCGCTCAACTGCGTGAACAGAATAACGCACAGCTCTGAATAAGACTCAAAGATCCCCAGGGTTCTCTTCTGTCACAGAACCGTCTTACCGGATGGATAAGAAACGAGACAAGTATTAGAACAAGAGGACATGTTCTGGAACTGGGGGGTGGTAGGTTCAGGGGAAATTTGAGGAAAAATTACTTCACAGAAAGGGTAGTGGACAAGTAGAATAACCTCCCATCAGACGTGGTAGAGGCTAAGGCCCTGATTCAGAGCCGGTCGCTATTAGCGCTCGCTCGTTCAGAAAAAGGGGGTGGCTATTCAAATGAACCGTTCGCTCTTTGCGGTCTGTTGCCGCCTCTATGTCTGAACGAGCGAACAAAACATGCGGACGGTTTTTTGATAAAAACGCCCCCTGGCCACTCTCATCATACGTCATGTTCGCTATTTATTAGATTAATCGAGTACATCCACCAGGGTATGAACTGCTCGCTATTCTTGTGGTTGGTTTTTCCTACCACAAATTTGCGAGCAGTTCTGACTATAAAATAACGCAGTGACGTGGTCAGTGACGCTGCTGTATTCATTATGCACACCCATAAAACGCCCGTTTTGACCTTTAAGCACGCCTGCGTTCTGATCTCCACTCCCCGTTTTTAAGCACCTTCCCCTGTTACCACCCACATACGCCTCCTCCTGTCACTCATATTAGCAGGCATGCGCTATTTAGCGAACAAACTATTTTCGGCCACACTGACTGGTTCGCGCATGCGTATTACGATCCGTACGCATGCGCAGCTGGGCAAACATCGCTCGGAACGAACGAACGGCCGCTTACGAGCGGCTCTGAATCAGGCCCTAAGACAGTAGAGCAATGTAAACATGCATGGGATAGACATAAGGATATCCTTCAGGAGAAGTAAGGATCAATAAGGGTTGAGGTAATATGTTTAAAAATGGGGCAGACTAGATGGGCCAAGTGGTTCTTATCTGCCGTCAAATTCTATGTTTCTACGAGACACTGCGTTAAGACGTGTATCCACTTGCAGATATGAATGAACGATTACAACATCGTAATCGTTCATTCGCTCTTTAATCGTGCAGAAATCGGGCAGTTTAATGTCGGAAACCATCAGCGATGCGCGCTCCCGCTGGTCGTTTCCGACATCGATCATCGCCTGAACATGCCGGTCAATCTGCCGATAACGACAGATTTGCCATGTTCAGTGTAGGCACTACAGGGGATGGGGAACGACGGTACGATTACTATTAATCGTACTGTGGTTCCACTATCTGCAAGTGGATGCGCGGCTTTACTCTGTCTTTTTTTTTGCTTCAGCAAATGTTTTTGTTTTAAAACGAAGGAGGTCTGTGTGACCTCGCCACCTAATTAGAAGAGTAATTTGTATGCAAATTAGGCTGCCCATTGAAGAGTGAGGGAAGATGGGGACAATCTGTCCTGAAAGCGTTCTACAAATAGGCATGAAGAAATCCGTATTACAATCGGAAACTGTTTTTTTTTTTTTTTTCAGCAAGTGCCTATTAAAATGCCATTATGTACAGCTGGCTTATTTAGGCTTCTTTTAATGATGGAAAACAATTCAGCCTATGGATCGTTGGGACGCTGCGGCAAGCCTCCATGATGTCACAGGCTCCTAATGACTGTATACTAGTCATTGCTTTCTGAAACACATATATTGAAAACCTATGAACTTTGGCTTTGACCAAAAACATCCTGTCCTCTCTTCTATGTGTTGGCTAAGGCCTGAGATGCTACTTATACCCTGCTTGGGCTCATTTCCCTGTTTCATCTGCAGTGCTATTTAGTGAGAGGCCGCCAATGATAAATGTTGTTTAAAAGCTTTAGATCAATGGCCTTGCCCTGCCCCCCTTGGTCTCCTTTGTCCCGGTGTACTTATCTGGAAGGCCGTCTTGGTCTGATTGTAACTTCTCCGATTGCTCTAAGCCTCCTAATATTTGAATTGATGGTTATCCGATTCCGGCCTTGCAGGTTTGGTAAGAGCTTGGGGGGGGGGGGGGGGTCCTGGAACAGACTGTGGGGTCTATTTACTAAGCTGTGAAAGGAGCTGATTGGCTGGTACCTTAACACCAAACTGCCATTTTTCAAACACAGCCTGTGAGATGACAGTTAGGAGCTGATTGGCTGGTACCTTATCACACTTCACTTTATCTCCTAACACAGCTTAGTAAATAGACCCCTGTATTCCCTACAGAGTGTGGATGTGTTTCTTACGGGTAATACTGGCAGGTAGAGCAGCTTCCACACACTGGATAAGTCTAAAGTTCTTATTTTATTCATTTTATGTAATTATTTCACGATGCCTGTCCTGTTTCTGGATCTAATTAAAGGATTAAAAATTTGACCCAAATGAAAGTAATTGTACTGCCGAGTATCAGCAGACAAAAAGCATCGTCCCTCCCCTCTGTGTTTGCCCGTCTGTCTGACACACCTTTCAGACCAGGGGTGGGCAGTAAGCGCCCCTCCGGCTGCTGTAGAACTATGCATCCCAGCCTGCCCTGCCGCAGTGTTTGCTATTTCGTCAATCTGAAACTGTAGCAGGGCATGCTGGCATGTGTAGTAGCTGCTTTAGACTGAAAGCTTTTAACGAGCAGGGCCCTCCTCCTTCATGTGCTTTTCTTTCCCTTACTTCTACTATCATCTCCTCACCACTGCCTACAAAGGCGCCAAGCCTTTGGGGCCGGCCGGTACGCTGATTATTTGGGTATGATGACTGCAGCGGCAATATTTATTAACCTTGTCCATGTCCTGAAATGTTCTGTACTGTAAAGTTGGGTACACACTATACGATGTACCGTACGCTATA
Organism: Taudactylus pleione; assembly: GCA_031769625.1. NCBI lineage: Eukaryota > Metazoa > Chordata > Amphibia > Anura > Myobatrachidae > Taudactylus > Taudactylus pleione. The sequence continues at coordinate 822,454 of JAUIMM010000342.1, read as the reverse complement.
TCGTTCCATGCATATATCGTACACATCGTATATAGTGTGTGCGCTCGATCGGTTATTCATCGACGATGCAATGAACGACGTGGTGCTATTACACGCAGCATGTAACGATACTTTACGCCGTCATGCACCAGATCACGAAGTGTGTGCGGCACGAGAAACGTGTTGTTACATCACTTCACATCGCACAGTCGCTGGATCGAAACATCGTATGGCGTGTACCTGGCTTTGGTTCCTTTTTCTTGTTTTACTTTATACTGTTTCTGTACTTTGTAAGGCGTGGTGGGCCTGCATGTGGCGCCAAATACAGGGTGATACTGATAATAATCTAACCTAAAACTTTGCAAACTTCACAAACGGTGCGAATCCATTGTTTTCACCGGCAGCTGTGACCTCTGGGCGTCTGATGGAGTGAATCAATTGTTGCTCCGTTTGGACACGAGTAACACAGATGGACACATTTCCGCTCACATCCTCCTTGCAATAAAACAAAGGAACCGCCCCCATACTGTATAGGTATATCCTCCGTGTGCGCAAAGATCACAGCAGGCAAAATATTATAAAAAGGTTTGCATCTCTTCAGCAGTGCTAGATTACCAACCAGTCATCTGGGGAGGTTCCCAGGGGCCCCCATACATAGCCAATCACCCCGTGTGTGTGTGTGGACTGTAGCAGAATGTGAACTGTGGGCACTAGAGTCTAACACAGTGGTCGGGGAACAGGGGAAAATTACCCCACATGGGGTAAAAATTTAATTCCTGGGGCTAATGGACGGACAGCCGGGCATGCATATGTATCACTCTATAATATAGAATGATTCATATGCATGCCCGGCTGTGCCGCAGGGAGACTCTAAGCCGGACTCCCGCTGAGATGTTATTACCAGCAAGCGCCCGGCTCCTTCCCTGCAGCGCCGCGTTAGCCGGAGGCTGGAGTTCTCTTCTGAACTCCAGCTTCCGGCTCTCTCCATGCGCACTATGGGAGAGACGTCATGACTCCCATAGTTCCAAGCAGCAACCGGGCGGACAGGACGGCGGCGGATGAAGGCGCGGGGATTAAGGTAGGTGGGGTTTTTTTTTATTTTTTTTTACAAGCAGCACTACTACAGGGGCATTATATGGGGGCACTGCTACAGGGGCATAACTATGGGGGCACTACTATATGATTTCCTTACTTTCAAATCAAGGGGGTAACGTCTGCGTGTCTAAATATATTTTGTGTTAAAAGGTAAAAAAGTTCCCTGACCCGTGGTCTAACACATTTCTAGTGCTGGGAGTATTTACACGCTATACTTGTTAATAACATCGCCAGTATGTTGGTTAGGGCCCCCACAAGTTAGTTGCCCAGGGGCCTCCAGATACCATAATCTTGACAGTGCCTTGGTGTGGTCGGACCCAGTGACATTGCTGTGGCACTGCCTGACTAATATTCATGAGGTGCTGGATTCAAGCGAGCTGATTGGTGGTTGTTGCACAAGCTCATTAATATTCGTTCCGTCATCAGATGGTCTGGCTGTCTCTCCACCACGTATGGATGACTGGGTGACCAGCTTTAATGTCTGGCAGAAAGATGTGTGTAATGACCTGATTCAGAGACGGACGGTAATGCAATCGCAGCTGCATTCTCTCACGGATCACAGTTGCCAAAATATGCTAATGTTTCCAAAGCATAGCCGAGCATAGGGACATCCACTGCTGCCTTCTCATGTATGTCTTCAGATGTACAACAGCGTAAACAGCGGTACCATGGAGGCGCAGCAGGCGGTCACGCAGTATGTAAGGCCAATCTGACGAGTCATAAACCCTGCAGCTTCTCCTGACTCGCATGGAGGTCTTGTGCTGTGCTGGAGAACGCAATGGCTACTTTATTCACGCTCACGAAACGGCGTTGAAACGGTCACACGCCTGTTTTTCTCACCACACCCCCAAACGATGACTACCTGTCGCTTACTTTGCGAGCGGTTCCTGTGTATGAGAGTAATCGCAATGCAATGGAAAAGTGCTAGTGCGCATGCGGCCACCGCACAAACAATCGCTCATTTTGTGCGATAATCGGCGTCCATCTTTGAATCAGACCTTAAAGCAGCCCCTGTGTTTATGATGTATCATTTTTAAGAATAATCTCCACACTTAAACCACACCTACATTTTGTAATGATATTAAATGTATGACTGTGAGTAATATGTATTATTTACATAAGAACTGTGTATTTTCCGAATATCCCCTGCGTACTTCTTACCACTGAAGCACTGGCACAATAATCGGCATTAAATGGTTTCTGACATACGGCAGCCATTTTGCTGCAGCACAGGCCTCCATTGCGGTATCTTGTTGCTTATACAAAGATTTATTTTAAACACATTTTTACGTATATTCTTCCACGGATTACTGATGTTTTATTCCCTTCTATTTTCAGAAGCGCAGGCCCTGATGGACATTTAATGACCGCCTGCTGAAGAGCTGGAGAGAGTATGATAAAGCACCAACCGCTACAGTACTACGAGCCTCAGTTATGCTTGTCCTGTCTGACCGGGATCTATGGCTGCCGATGGAAACGGTACCAGCGGTCACATGACGACACCACCAAGGTCAGTTCTCTGTCCTGTCAGCCATGTTTATGGCGGGCTTGAAAATGTGTATTATAAAGTAAGACGGATGTGCGTCCTCCGACTTTATATGAGAACCATTTTTTTTCTCTAAGTTCTGCGATAATGCTCTGATACCCTGCAGACATTGCCTGGCGGGGTCTGCATCCTATTTATTCATTTTGCTGAGGTGTTTTTGTGAGTTACTACTGTCTGCTCCGCAGGGCTGTCTGTTTTGGGCGCGTGTTGTGCATTCAGAGTCCTGGTCTGTGCTTCAAGTAAACGTATCTAACTGATTTAAATAGAGGTCAGGCTAACGTCTTGGGTATGATATCTCGACATTTCATCCTTTAGAAACGGACGCCAATGTTTTCAGTAGGCTTTGTGTCCCCCATATCCCACTGTGTTTGTTTACTTTTGTGCGCTACCCATATTTTTATTTCTCACGTGACGCTGGCCACGTTTTTCTGTCACGGACTGTGCATGGGTACTGTACTATATGTCGCCAATGTGTAGCTGGTTCAGCGGGCGAGAGGTCGGTCCCTGATATTAGTCTGTTAGAAGCGATGTGAGCGCTTTATAGGTGTATGGGAAGATCTCTGTCAGAGGTGAAATTACTGTGTGAGCTTGTTGGGCAGATGGTGTGGTGATTTATTTAAAATCCGTGACCATCGCTCTATAGCCCCATCCTCCATCTGCAATGTGATTTGAGCTGGCTGTGGATCATTATGTGGTTTTGTCTCCAGGTGACATACATGTTCGGCGGCTAGGACTAAGTAACCTGACAGACTGTCTGCTAAACGCACAGACCGACCCAGAGCGCAGCAGCCTGTGAAACACTCCGGGTGATGTGCACGGTGATAGGGAGTCTATATATCTGCGCATCGGTACCCGCAGCTATTCTGTGTTTGCTGTTACAATACTGGCGGCTGTGTGTAAGCTCTATTATCCCCTACCAGTACTCTATTCTCAGTATCGTAGCGCAATCGTTCTATTCTTTACCTGGGCGATTTTCCCGTGGAAGAGTCAGAAATCAGACGTTTCTGTTGTAGAAGGTGCAGCTAGTAGTAAACTTGTCACTTGTCTCCCATAAGACTTAACCGCCATGTGCATCTTTATATTCTTCCCCCGTTACCTCCCGCACCGCCCACCCTGCACCCATATTGTCTAAAACTTACCTCTCCGAGGTCCAGCGGCTGGTGTCTCAGTACTGCTAAAAACGCCGGAAAATGGCCGCCGAGGCCATTTTTCCGGTGTTTTGGGCATGCGCAGTGAGGAAATCGCCGGGAAAATTGCGGCCGCACCATTTCCCCGGCGATCTGCACATGTGCAGTAGACTTTGGGCACACTCTAGTGCCCAGAGCCTACTAATGCTGCCTTGGCCGGCCAGCCGTTTCAGTCAGCTGCCGGGCCGTCTCCTAGTCTCTCTCTCCTAGTCTCTCTCTCCTAGTCTCTCTCTCCTAGTCTCTCTCTCCTCGTCTCTCTCTCCTCGTCTCTCTCTCCTCGTCTCTCTCTCCTCGTCTCTCTCTCCTCGTCTCTCTCTCCTCGTCTCTCTCTCCTCGTCTCTCTCTCCTCGTCTCTCTCTCCTCGTCTCTCTCTCTCTCCCAACCCCCCCATGGTATACTGTGCTCCCTGTGTGCTGTTCAGGCAGATTACCCCATTTGCAAGTAGGTCACAGCAAAGCTTGGAGCTGGTCCCTGCCACTTGTCACCTATTAGCTAATCTGCTCCTCTCCCCAATTTCACCAGGGATTACTGCACTGCAGAGGACGAGTCGCTGGAAATGGATCACAGCCCAGGTAATGGAGGTGGCAGATTAATGGTGCATACACACGGTCAGATTTTTCTTCAGGTCTGAACGATAACTATTTAAAAAATCGTTCAATCGTTCATATCTGAAGGAAAATCTGACATATCTGTCAGATGAACGATTTGAACGATGCGCGTTCCCGATGGTCAGGTAACGATATCTGACATCTGATGTGTTTGCAGTCAGACTTGGACGATTCCATTCATTTTAATGCAGTCATAGATCGTTCAAATCTTTGGTAAAATCGTTCATCTGAGAGATCTGACAAATCTGACCGTGTGTATGCTCCATAAGTCTCACAATAAGGTGGAAATGGCCCTTAAGCAAAGATTTATTATTGCAGTGAAATAAAATGCTCCTCAGTGCATGCACCTGTCCGCACACAGGCTTCTAACGCCAGCGTACATGGGCCTGGAAGGAGAGTAATAAAAAAAAAAAAGAAAAACCCCAAAAGATGGCGGTCGCTCCCTGAGACGAGCAGCAAAGACTGCAGTCTTTATTGCACCTTTGTACATAAGGCCTGCTTTATTACAGATCGCAACTGCAGATCGCCCAACGGTGCGTACTGCGTATGTGTATGTTACCATTGCAATCGTACTGCGATCACTTTACGCAGATACAAAGCCATTGCAGACCGAGGGGCAGGACGTCAGCGTTTGGGGGCAGTGATGGGGGAGTGGTCGGAGAAATGCAGGCGTGTCTGTCAGTGTGAACGCCTTTGCATGGGCGTGCATAAATTAGCCACTGCGACGACAAACGCAGCTTGTGTACTCGCTGCGTGCGACGAGGTTAGCAATGTCTGAGTAAGGTCAGACCTGCTGAACCCGATGTTACTCGATGTTCCCGATGTATACGCAGGACTGCGAGGTATTACGGATGTGAGATAGCGGTAGTGGGCGGCGTCTTTGTGCTGGCTGTGTGACGGCTTTGTGATTGCATTCATTAGCATATTTTCGCAGCAGACCTGCGTGCGTAATTTCGGCCGCGATCGCAATATCGATCCCTAGTGAATCAGGCCCATGGTTCACATAGGAGCCTATCAATCGGCAGATGTCGAGGTTTACTAGCGGGTATTGCCGGTGAGAAACTTGCCGGTTATAAGAGTTGTTTAATGTATTATAGATACGGAAATTACTACAGGTGACGTAGACTGTGATTGCCCGAATGCCGCAATACTACAGACCAATATATAGTATATTCCTGGTTTTAGAATGTGATTTACACCCGTGAAAACCAGGGATAGTAAAGAAAATAAGGTATAATTTGTTAGTAATTTACTTAGCGGGAGAGGAGCTGTTTTGAAATTTGTTCATTCGCCATCTGCCGGGAGGTACTAGCATGAAAACGACATGGCTATTGCAGGACCTAAAGAGAAGCGCTTGGCGTGAATGGCGACATATAGCGATAAGATTTCTTTGTTGCAGCTGTAACATTATACACAATACCACCTGGTCATTATAAACCTATATACACTAATAGGGGTGAGCACAGTATAATCTTTTTCTCTGTAACATTATACACAATACCACCTGGTCATTATAAACCTGTATACACTAATAGGGGTGAGCGCAGTATAATCTTTTTCTCTGTAACATTATACACAATACCACCTGGTCATTATAAACCTATATACACTAATAGGGGTGAGCGCAGTATAATCTTTTTCTCTGTAACATTATACACAATACCACCTGGTCATTATAAACCTATATACACTAATAGGGGTGAGCGCAGTATAATCTTTTTCTCTGTAACATTATACACAATACCACCTGGTCATTATAAACCTATATACACTAATAGGGGTGAGCGCAGTATAATCTTTTTCTCTGTAACATTATACACAATACCACCTGGTCATTATAAACCTATATACACTAATAGGGGTGAGCGCAGTATAATCTTTTTCTCTGTAACATTATACACAATACCACCTGGTCATTACTAACCTATATACACTAATAGGGGTGAGCGCAGTATAATCTTTTTCTCTGTAACATTATACACAATACCACCTGGTCATTACTAACCTATATACACTAATAGGGGTGAGCGCAGTATAATCTTTTTCTCTGTAACATTATACACAATACCACCTGGTCATTATAAACCTATATACACTAATAGGGGTGAGCGCAGTATAATCTTTTTCTCTGTAACATTATACACAATACCACCTGGTCATTACTAACCTATATACACTAATAGGGGTGAGCGCAGTATAATCTTTTTCTCTGTAACATTATACACAATACCACCTGGTCATTATAAACCTATATACACTAATAGGGGTGAGCGCAGTATAATCTTTTTCTCTGTAACATTATACACAATACCACCTGGTCATTATAAACCTATATACACTAATAGGGGTGAGCGCAGTATAATCTTTTTCTCTGTAACATTATACACAATACCACCTGGTCATTATAAACCTATATACACTAATAGGGGTGAGCGCAGTATAATCTTTTTCTCTGTAACATTATACACAATACCACCTGGTCATTACTAACCTATATACACTAATAGGGGTGAGCGCAGTATAATCTTTTTCTCTGTAACATTATACACAATACCACCTGGTCATTATAAACCTATATACACTAATAGGGGTGAGCGCAGTATAATCTTTTTCTCTGTAACATTATACACAATACCACCTGGTCATTATAAACCTATATACACTAATAGGGGTGAGCGCAGTATAATCTTTTTCTCTGTAACATTATACACAATACCACCTGGTCATTATAAACCTATATACACTAATAGGGGTGAGCACAGTGTAATCTTTTTCTCTGTAACATTATACAGTTCTGCCGTGGTCAGCGCCAGGCAGTGAGATCTGAAAAGTAACTGAGTCTACAGTTTTAAGGTAGAGGTTCCCAAACTCCGCCATTACAGTCCAGGTTTTAAGGATATCCTTTGCCCGCATACCTCTTTCAGCGCAAGATACCACCCTTTCCCCCACCTCCGTCTCTAGTTCAGCCTGCCCCCTTTCCCCTACCATCATAAGTCCTTATACCATTTCTATTTGTCCCCATCCCTTTCAGAACATTGAGTTTTGTTCACAGACTTGTGTAAAACGCCTCATTTAACTATAAATGGCATAACGGCACTCGCACATAAACACTTCTAGCCTAGACTAGAGCTCATAAATCCCGGTGCTTTCATAGCATTTGGAGTTGTCTGTTGTATTAGAAGTTTAGTTGGCTTTTACCCCTGTTAACGCCATCCAAAACTTTCCTAAATCATGCCCCACCCCCAGGCCCATGTCATTAAATGCTCCTTAATGACCATTAAGATTTGGTTGGTATCCAAAGCGCCTGGGTCATGCCAGTTGGCCGGTGCTCAGTTACATATCGCCGTATTGTGTCAGCGGATTAGAAAAATGCTACTTTATACTTTTAAAATGACGTTCCCATCAGAACAGTGATTAAATGCACAAAGTAACAATGAGTTGATGGAGACCCTTATGGGAATCCCCGCGTCGGGTCACTCGCTCTGTGTCACAGGCCGCAGAATTAGATTTGCGCACAGCTGGGTAGGAAATGTGTCTGTCTGTACTGTGTACAGCGCTGTGTACAGCTGTATTCTGTGGATACATGTAGCTTTGTGCACAAATGAAAGTGCTCAGCTTACCTAAATTTAATTAGAAGCCACAAATGATCGATTACAGTGCGTCTCTGCTGCAAATCTCATTGGATTATATGTTGCTTATAGCGTGCTACCTTATCCTGGAAGGTGATTAACCCCTTCTTCTTATATCCACACAGTCACTCCTACAACGCCCCAGCCCGTAATTAAAGGACTAATTCGAGCTTCCTGATAGGAGCATTTGTATATAAGACGCTGGAGTCTGGTACACACACACACATTAACAAATATGTATTATTAACCCGTAAGCCACTTCCGTGCGCCGCTACCGATAGGATGGTCCTAACACTAAGCAGAGTACACATACTGGTCTTGTTTCATGTGTTAGCGGGCAGTACACTGGGGCCTCCAAAAAGCAGGCACAACAAGAACCAGCATTCCACATCTATAGATTTGAAAGCATGTGTATCACTAAATAATATACAGGAATATTTTTTTTTTTTACTTCACTAAACCTATCGGCATTCCCTTTCACTCCTCTATGGCATGCTCCAATGTTAGGATGGAGAAGCTTCAGTAACAGAGCAGGCAGGGAGTGACTGACAGCTCGGCAGACTTGCTCTGCAGAAATGCACAGTGTGGATTAGGTCATTCATACACCGAAACGGGACCAGCAATTGCGGGGAAAGGTCAGGGCAACACCGAACAGTGTATTTTACACCCATAGTTCATATCCATGTCTGTGTCCCAGACCTTTCAATATCCTAGACTCATAATAGTGTTGGACAATATGTAATGCCCCTGCACCTGCTCCATAATATTCCTGCTTCCAATATAAAGTATTGTAATCTAGAACTGGCCAATGATATTTAGCTTTAGTAAGTGCATAAGCAGGAGGAGGTGGGAGCCTGTGTTATTAACCCGGCTCTCTGGGCCTTGGCCGTGTGTATAAAACCTCATTCAGTTCATCTCTTCCACCATACATAATCCCTGGTATGAAACGGCTCTGTGATAACCATCCCGCCGTATCCCGGTCAGTGAGGACCCTGGCAGGCAGTCTGATTACAGATGGAGCATCTTATGCATCCCGAGGGCAATAGCAAGCCCAGTGCTTATACCGGAACCCAGGGCTCCTTCTAAATATAGTCCATCATAAATGTAACCTGATGCCTTTTAACGATTTTGAGCAACAAGTAACAAACGTTTTCGATAAGGATGGGGATTGATCTGCAATTGGAAAAACCCAACTTCAGTGAGAACTGCATGTCTTCATATGGTCAGTTACATATGGGAGATTATTAGAGGTCCCTCCATTAACCTCCAAAATGTTTAATGTGTGTTACCCACAATGCAAACTCTCCGCACCGGAAAGCAATGCAATTGCGCGCGCCTTCCAGCCGTCCTGCTTATGAGTACATGTCTATCTTCTTGTTCTAAGTCATATCCTCCTCTTGCTCGCATCCCTTTGAAATTACTCCTGTGGAATTATTATGCCGAAACCTATTAATGGAACAGGCACGCGAGGCCCCTGTTTTTTAAGGCTTATTAATAAAGCCGCAAAGTCGCCGTCACGCCATGAAGGCGCCCGTTTTGCGATCTGAACCAGTTTCCGGCCTGTCACACTGAGGAGAACCAGTCCCCTTCAGTCAATTTTTATTAACTGTTATTTATATTGCACATACATTACAGCTGCAGACTTGGCAGCATTTGTAACTGGCCAAGGTGGAGGTCACGTGAGGTGGCTGCGAGGTAACCAAGTATGATCAATTTAAGTAATGCTATTTGTCCATTCTCGTGTGTTTTTTTTTTTTTTCTTTTTTAACGTTAAGCTTTTCTGGTCGGTCTGTCCTGCTGTATAGTCTCAAGAAACAGGCACCACCCATTTTCAGGATTTAAGAACTGTATCAATGAAAACTGAACCCAGATAGCTATGACCATTCTTTTTTGGTATAGCATATATACCAATATATGTGTGTATATACAAATATATATTCATATGTTTGAAAAATGACAGTTGGGAGCTGATTGGCTGGAGCACCATTTATCATACGCAACAAGTTTTAAAACTCGTTGATAAATCGGGACCCTTAGTTTAAAATAGCGCTGTATGAAAGTTTTCGCCCTCTCTTGTGAGCCAACGCTTTGTTACTACGGTGACAGGAGGGAACAGCAACTAATCCCAAGGCCCCCATTTATTAATGATCGCTTTTTCAGTGCAATCAGGGCATGTCCGTACCGCCCATGATTGCATTGCCAAATGCGATCATAGCTGCCGGATGTATCATCTGGGATATGCAGGGACACTGGCTCCAAAAGGAGCCTGTCTCTGCGCTGTCTCCGGAGAGCTGCCGGCCAGTGTCAGGGGTGCTGCACATTCGCTGTCCCAGTGACTGGCGGCCATTGGCGGGGGAGGGTTCCTGAGGATCCCTCCGCCGGCTAACTGTGCGCAGTGTAGCCCATAGGCTACAGCAGTTCAGATGGTGTTAGCCAATATCTGGAATGCATCGCATTCCGGATATTGGTACATCTGGCAGCATCGCATCCCCCAGAGAAACCTGTGGGGGATGTGGCTGCCTGCGGGAATGGAGGGATGCGGTCCCTCCTTCATACATCCGGGGGATACTTAATATTTGAGGTAAATCCCCGAAAACTGGTGTGTTCGGGGATTTTACCTCAAATATTCAATGATAAATGGGCCCCCAAATCACCAAGCACCATCTCCAGGATTTAGACTGTGCTCTCTATGGCAAATATCTGTATTTGTTTTATGTTTTGACACTTTCTTTTTATTATCAAATTGACATTATGGACTATGGGCATTTTACTCTGTTTAATTCCCCTGGTGGCCGATGAAGACCCCCCAATGCCCCTGCGACAGTCTGTTGTCCTACTCATCGATTGTGTAGAGGAGGCACCGTCTGGGCCTGTGGTTCTATGGCGATAATATTAGTCAGCTATACCGTGTCCGTATAATACTCACCTCAGAAATAGCCTGTTAGGAGCCCCACTGTCTGCTGCTGGGAGCAGGCGGATCCCAGGTTTCTCCCTGCACTGTCCATATCCTCATTAGTGCATGTGTTTTTATTGTGTCTTCCAAAGCTAAGAGAAGGAGGTTATTTGCGCTAGTAACCGGTTCTTCCATCAGTCCTCGAGGTCTGCTGTCTGCTCACTGTGTCCTCAGCCTTGGTACATAAGGCCGTATAATTACACCGCTGCAGGGAACGGCAGCAGCACTCCAGTTTAATTATAGGCAGAATTTTTGTTTGCTCAGGAAATGAAATGTCCGGTTATTGATGTAGGTATGGAAGGAGCCTCCGTCCTGTAGAGTGTGTGGTAATCTTTGTGTTTCCACACATCTGCAGAGTTATTATATATAACTTATACCAGATAATTGTGGTGTTATTACCATATTATGGGCTAAAGTTTACAGACTTGTGTATTAAGACATCCGTTCACCCCAGTTTGTGCTGAGTAACGATGGGTTTGAGGTGTAAGGCTTTGCTGTCTGTCACCATCGATAAGTTTACAGCCGGTCTCAAAAAAGGTAGTAAAATTTGAGGAAAATGTGGTTCGTAATAACAGACACCTTCTTTTAACTATAATATTAGACACACAGTAAAAATATACATTGATTTGGGGGTAGAAAGGGGTTATTTACTATTTTTTTTCCATAAATCACTGTGGCAGGCTATAAGAAGCAGCTCTTGGTTTGTGTCTTCAGACTGCTATTAATGTAGAGTTGCCTCTGATGCCCACAATTACAACTGCATGACACGCGACGACGTGTGCAGATAGGCTTTGCCCCTCTGCTCTTTTTTTTTTTTTTGTACTGTAGCATCCTTCTCCTCCTACTCCCCCCTCAGCTGAAATGCTGACAGTCTGAGTCTGTATAACAGACTGCCTTTGGGGTCGAATTAATTAGGTGCAATGCCCGCCATGTTCCATTTTACATCACCTGTATTTCGCCCCCAAATCACTCATATTAGATTGCAGCCTCATTTTAAAATGCTTACTGCCGAAGCAGATGTGCGCACTGTATCGCCAGCATGGCTGTTATTTGAATTAACCTCCATGTTTGTGTTTCACAGCCAGACAATATGATTTGTGTCTACTGTGACATCCTACCCCTCATCGTCCTCTCTCCTCTGCCATTGGAACATGCTGAAAGCGGTCAACCTGTGACAGCCATATTTGTTTACGTTTGAGTGGATTGGAGGCAGACATTTTATTTGTCCCTAACCCATGCCCCCAAATGTTGTATACTGTTGGCTTGCAGTTTCCTGGGTAACAAGTGCATTTTAGAGAGTGCTGGATTTTAGCACGGAGTTATGACCAGTTTTACCATTGAAAGCAACATGTTCTGCTTATTTAAATTTTAAACCAAGAATAAGTGCTCACCTTTTGGGTGTTTTGTCCGGTAATACAGGTGAAGCGATGCTGCGGATTGCGTGCGTCTGTTATTTACAGCGCAGGGACTCATCGCTTCCATGCAGATTTGATTGCGCGGAAACATTGCTTTCAAATGTATTTACCAAGTGATCCTTCAGAAGACTTATTGTTACATGTGTTTGCGAAAATCAGAAATGCTCTGCTAATAAAAATTGATTGGAGTGCAGGTAGTAACAGGCTACTTATTTCCTGGGATTGCTGCCAGGGCAGTGACGAGCAGCGCTGCGTAATTTGTATTCCTACTTGCGATCCAGGACGGCGGCACGTGTAGCTGCCCCCGCCCGTAAGGACCGTGACTTTGAGTAGATTTATTCTTCAGCGACCTTTTTTTGTGGCAGAGATAAATGCGGAGTCACCGAGTTACATGGCTGTACAGCAGGTGTTTTGATTCTGTGCCACCCGCTGTGTGTGTTTTTCCCACCTGCTGGCGTCGCGTTTACCCAACAAAGCTGCTGTCATCACGTCTGGATGCTGCACAGTCACCTGGACTTTCTGTTGCGTCATTAATTACCTTCTGGCAGTTATACGAATAATATTTTCTCTTTATTTGAAGCTGAGGGTTGCCCAAATTATTGCTATAACCGAAGCTGCTCATACTGGCAGCGATTCTATTATTCACAATGCCCGGTACTTGGTGATTTTTTGCTACGGCTTTGTATAGTCATTTGGAGCACAGGCCTAAGACATACTAAATGACATTAAAATAATGCTAATTGTCTTTCTTCACACTGAGATGTGCCCCCCCCCCCCCCTACATTATTAGTTTATCAGTGCTCCTCCATGCGTGCACTGCCTGGTCCTACACCAGGGGGCGCTGTCTTTATAACTCTCGGATATGTAACTTCTGAAGTACAAGCACCTGGCTACACAGAAGACTGCAGCCACCCCATAACTTATAAGGGAGTGTACGTACAAACTGGCAACAGTATACAATCCACACTGGGATGAAATCTGAGCTTACTGTGACTGGCACTGAGATATATATTTATAGAAATGGAGGTATTACCCAGACCAACCAATCAGATTCTAGTTATTTATCTAGCACCTTCTAGAAGATGACAACTAGAATCTGATTGGTAGCTATGGGCAACATCTCCATTTCTATAAACTTGCACTTTAGTAAATATTCCCCTAACTGTGTTTAGTGCCTGACCACAATTCTCCCGCCCTCCCTCGAAAGTGGCACAATATAAAACATTCAGGGCAGGATGTGACCATGTGATCGCTTTGAATATAGCCGGCAATATGAGGGCTCAGTGCCGCTGGAAAAGCTGAACCAACCTAACCAACCAGCTGGGAGGACGACATCTGCAGCCACGCGGAGAAGGCGGTCACCGCTGTTCATATTTTTACACGTAATGCTACTGGTGACATTATTGCGCATTACGAATACTTCTACTGCGGAGACCTTATATTCCTCATTTATGCGTGGGCCTTACTACTGGGCAACGCTGTATATGTTATCCCGGGCATTAGTCTTACTGCTGTTTTATTATTGTATTATACATAGTGCTACATATATTACTGGGGGAGAACTTTCTGCACATATTACTGGGTATGTTACTCCAACTAGAGGAGGTGACTTCTGTTAGCTGTGTCTGCGTGTAACACACCCCTGCACAGCACTGAGATCACTGCCCCGAGTATCTGGCATACATCTATTTAAACGTTTTTGGGAACAAATCCGAAGTAAAGAATAGACACCTTGATTTGTATAATGGGGGAGGCCTTTTTTTTCCCTTGCACACCAGACTTTGCGTCTGTAATCCTATTCAGTGCCACCTCAGGAAGCCTTTGCTGGGACAGCAAGTCTGCTGTGAAATGGCTGGCCGTGTTCAATACAATCCTAAGTGTATAACGCGATTTTCATGTCAGTGAAACATACAGATATTATACATGTGAATGTCAGACATAGCCTGTTCATATTGCCTTCAGATCTGGCATACTCTTGGATAAATGCGTTCTGGATTCCTGAGGTTCATGCATTAGGCTGGAGCTTCCTTTTCATCAGAATACTGTAGTTTATCAGGAGGTATCAGTAAAATCCTCTTAAGTCTTCTTTTCAATGGGGAAGGTTTAACTGTGTTACCTTCTCTCCTCCTGCACTCCTGTTAAACAGGGATTTTAAATCCGCACCGTGCCATCTGCCAGGGTCCGTCTCATTGGGAATTTCCTGCAGGAATAAATCCGCAAATGATTGTTCGGAATTAACCTATTGGGCTCCCGATCCTGTCTGTGCAATGCTATTGTGGACGTGCTTGTAATAAATACGTTTTACAATCACTTGGACAGCAATGCGAGTACCCCGGCTTTCGTTTTACAGTAAGCCCCTTCCTGCATAAAGTGACATTTAAAGCCAAGGTGATGATTGATCCAATATAGACCAACTTCCTTTAACATTGGCAAATGTAAATATTGGTTTTAGGACATGCATGTAATATCTGCAAGCTAATGTTTCCTGTTGATTTTTAAATTGACGGTTTGCTTCTATTGAGGGTACTTGGTCGTTCAGCATGTACTGTACTGAGGCTGCATCCGACATACTTGGGGTGTATGGTAGAATGGTTCCCTTTTCGATTTAGCGATCCCTACCACGTTTCCCATTTGTGTTCCATTCACTATGCTTATCCATCAATTATCTCCAAGAAGCATAACTTAACAAATTAAAATTGTACTTCCAGCTAGGAAAATATTTTCCATAGATGCCAGCTTCCTCTAACTGGAGCCCCAGTGACGGGACCGGTGCATGGTTTCTTGGCTTCCTAGGCAACGTTTTTCAGCCTATCGCCCCTCCTTCCTCCTAAGGCCCACTTCCGAGAAGTGAAAATGCCGGTATACCTGTCTAAAAAAGAATGTATGAAAACATCGATAATCTCTACCACCTTTTCCCTCATGAGATCCTCTGCCCACAAGCTTTTCTCTCATTTAACCTCCCTGCCAAGAGCTTTTCCTTGCTTGCCACTCTGTTCACCATCTCTTACCTCACATGCACAACTGCCCACCAACTTTTCTCTCTTACCCCCTCTGCCCACAAGCTTTTCTCTCATTTAACCGCCCTGCCAAGAGCTTTTCCTTGCTCGCCACTCTGTTCACCATCTCTTACCTCACATGCACAACTGCCCACCAGCTTTTCTCCGTTGCCCCCCTCTGCCCACCAGCTTTTTCTCCACGAGTCCCTTAAGGCGCGTATCCACTACAGGAGAGTGGAACGACTGTATGATTACAACATTGTAATTGTACAATCGTTCACGATCTTGTGCATTGGATAATGTGGAAACACTGAACTATATGTCGTTTAGTGCAGGCACCCTTCCTCATCCCTGAACATGCCCAACCTGACGATCTTGTCAGGTTGGCCTGCATGTTAAGGCGATAAAAAAACTCAGACAATTACCAGTGGGAATGCGTGTTGCTGGTCGTTGCCAGCATTTTTCGCCGTGCTTAATGAGCGTTTGGACGATAACCATTTCGTAATCGTTCAATCGCTCATTTTCCTTGTGTAGTGGATACGCGCCTTTACCCCATCAGAATTTTACTCACATGCCTCCTTCTGCCCATCAGCCTTTCCCTCCCGTATCTCTTTGCCCACCAGCTCTTGCCACCCCCACCCACCCGCTTTTCACTTGCGTACCCCTTTGCCCACCAGCTCTTGCCACCCCTACTCACCAGCTTTTCCCACCCATATCCATTTTTGCACCATCAATTTCTCAATGCACATCTGACCTCAGCTTGTCTCTCGCATGCCCCCACTGCAGACCAGTATTTTTGTTGCATGCCCCAAACTCCAGATTTTCCCTCACATGCCCACTAGCTTTTGTCTCTGTTGCCACCCTTGCTTCCCCAGTGCTACTCCGACATTGCTAGTTCTATTTATACTATGATCATAATTGCTGCTTAGGAACTGTGGCCCTGATTCAGAGCCGGACGCTCTGACAGAGCGCTCACTCTGAATCAGGGCCGGCCCTCTTGTTTTTTTAGAGCGGCCTCTTGGCCGCTCGCATAGCTGTGGGTGACCACCCACAGCTATAGCGAGCGGCCAGGAAGATGGTCGCGATAGTCAAGATAGTCTTGTTGCCGCAAGCCCCAGAGAGTTTTCGGCTCTGACAGAGCCGAAATGTCTCCCACTGACATCACTCGTGATGTCAGTGAGGCCGCCCCCAAATGGAGGCGTTCACATGGGAACGCCTCCGTTTGGGCAGCCACTCCCCCGGCCCGCCCACCAAAGGGGGCGTGCTGTCACTCAACATCGACAGCACGCCCCCTTTGGAACGAGACCCGGAGCGACGGTTTGAATCAGGCCCTGTGTCTCATGATGGTGAGACTGAGCAGCGAGACTTACTGCCCCTGCCACTCTGTCATCACTGTAGCTGTTGGACTGGCAGCCTCCGTTAGCTCTTCTAACGTTGGCCCGGAGCCTCGCTCTTTCTGCTGAAAAGAGCAGCGAAGGGTTCAAGGTAATTCACTGGCCCAACACGCTTGACAGCCGCCTAATGGTAGTGCCATCTCTGCCCAGGGTACTGCCCACTGTTTCTCAATCACTGAGACTGTGAGGGGAGAATAGTGGTCATGATCCTCGACCGTTACCCACACTGTCATTTTAATGTAAAGTGCGACGGAAGTTGTTGCCAGTATATAAATAACTGATGATGATGATAAGAATGACCTAATCATAATTTCAGTATTGGTTAATTATTTTCTCGCTTCTGGAAATATTGGTTAATAACATGACTTTATCGCTTCTGACACCGTAGGAAAACACATTTCTATTGTAGTACTGGAGCTTTAATAGCCTTTATTGTTCCAAATTGAGAAGTTCATTTTGGCCAAAAGCTTATTTGGAAAGAGGTCTCTATCAACCCGTGTGCCAGCCACACTAATAGGCCCAAATTTAATCTCGCTATTCGGCACAAACACCCAGTGGCTGTACTTCTATAGTTTGGTGACCCATGTACGTGGCCTAATTGGAAGCAGATCTGGGGGTATAGTTACCAAGGTTCAATTTTCTTAGAGGAGATTTACTAAAGCCAAAATCAATTTCAAATCTAATTTCTTCAAAACATCGATGTTTTCACATAGAAGAATATAGGATCCCTTCATTTACTAACAATCGATTTGCAAATCGAAAGTAAAACTAACTCCAAATCGAACTTCAAATCCCCAAATGAATAGAAGTCCTTCATGCTTTCATTTTTAGCACGAGCAGTTCTATTTGACACAGATACATGCATACATCAATGAGATGCATACATGTTTCTTAGTGTAAAATGCATGCATCTGTGTCAAATAGAACTGCTCGTGCTAAAAACTAAAGCATGAAGCACTTCCATTCATTTGGGGATTTGCAGTTCGATTTGGAGTGGGATTTGGCGTTGATTTGCACATGAACATGCAAAATTGAACATCAAATCCCTTCTTAAAGTGAAACCAAATGGAATTAGATTAGAAAATCGAATGCAAAATATAATCTTAGTAAATTCCAGATTAGCTAAGGGATTTTGCAGTTCGATTTCAATTCGATTTCAATTGATTTAAGAGATTCATAAAAATGAAATTTACCCCCTGGTCTCTAAGAGCTAAGATTTAGATCCCACTAGGAAGTCTTAAGCTGCATACACACACAACGATTTTATGAACGATTATATGTCAGATTTTTTTAAAGTGTAGTGAACGATTTTTTTTGAACTACAATCGATTTTTGAATATTCCCATAATGAAAATCGTTCAGTTGGTCAGTCTGACTGAACTACAAATGTGAACGCGCATGAACGATAATCCTTCATCGTTTTAACTCAGAAACTGAATGATTTTTTTGAACGATAAACGATAATGTAATCGATAATCATTCAAAAAATCGTGTGTGTATGCACCTTTTATTGTAGTCGACCTGTTGGGCCACCTGCTAATTTGGCGAGGACCTTTTATCAAGCCAGTCCTGTGTTTGGAAGGACACGCTGCTTCTGTGTGAAGTTATTGCACAGTAATTGGGGCATATGAGGAGTTGGTTGCAAGAAAACCTTTTATACACACGTCCTGGTCACATGATGCCCTCGTCCGCTGGCTCCTGCCTGCATTAGTACGTATTACACATTGCTTATCATATAAAGATTATATGTATTTAAGACACACTAGCCTCCTTTTTATCTGTACAGTAAAGGTGACTTGTTGAACTGTTTTTGTCTTTCACTAATGGAAGCCACAAAGACAACAAAACAAATCCATTCTCTCTAAGCAGAAGACATGGATGATAAATAGCACATTATGTAATGGTTTTGTTTAGCATTTAGCCTTTGTGGCTGGTCTCCCCGGTGCTGCTGCGGTGGTCAGCGTATTGCATGTCCTAAGCGGCACAGCACGTGCAGAGGAAGCGCACGGCAGGTGGCCATACCTTCCCGGCATCAGGCCGCTGCGCTTGGCTTTTCTGAACTCCTTTGATCTCAGTGAGAAATATGAGGCCCTTAGCACAATAATAACCAGAGGATTTCCTGAGGACAGGATTTATAAGAAAGGAACGGGGTGTTGGGAAGTTTTAAAGTCAAGATACGGGAACGGGGGAAAGTTCACATTCTGCAGCCTGGCTGAGAAGACTCTAATCCTTCCCTGTACCGTACATGGACAGCGCATTTAGCTGGACATGCGGATTACGGCAGCGTTGCTTCAGCAGGCTGGTGGTGACCATGATCTGTGTACTTGGTTGAGGTGATAGTTATTTCATCTGCACCCTAGAAATGGAAGAGCCTCAAATGTACAAAGATTCAGTGATGGCAGCTTGACTTTGGGCGACTTTAATCCTAAGAAAGACCTTTAACCCCTGGCTGTTAATGGGGTAGGGCGACCTCTTTAGAACGATCCATCCCTGTACCGCAATGAGATTCCTGCCTCTTTAATATATCAGAAGAGGTTTTACTATACAATAAGCTCATCAGACATCTATGGCATGTTCTAGGTGGTACTCTGCTATGGGTCACGTATGTGGAACATTATGGCAGGATTGTCCTACTGGAGGCTTTTCTCCAAGATACACATCTGCAATGTGTTCTATGTTTTCTATTGGATTTATGTCCTCTGCCCATAGTTTCTATTTATTTTTCAGTATTACGTTATTTTTTTATTGATACATTATATTATAGTTCACTTCATTTTATTGTATGTCCATGAAAAGTCCAGTAAGAGACTTACAGGGCACAAGTTGGGACTATTTTTGGAAAAGACAAGAGGGAGAATCTAGTTTATGGAGCTCCACAATGTTGTGTTTACTTAAAGGCCCCCATACATCTGCGACGGATCGTCGCGATGTAGCGATCCTGCAACCCGGCATCGCAGGAACGCTGAAATCCAACATGTTGGATTTCACAGTTACGCCGATCACCATCAAAAAATTATCGTGATTGGCAGATCGGTGAAATTTAAAATGTAGAATTTCACTGATCCTGCGACGGATCACGTAACATCGATGGCCGCCGGTCGGCATTTCCGAACGGCGGATCTGCATTTCCAGTGCCATCGCTTCATCGCGGCGATCCATCGCAGATGTATGGGGGCCTTAGGTTTGCTTCTCCTTAATATGTGTCCACAGGTAAAGAAGTAACTGGGTTGGTCTTTGCTATTGTCATGACCTGGGGTAGTAATGATCCTAATGTCCGTGTTAACCAACCAGTGCTCATTTACTCATTCCAGTTGTAGTTGCGAACTATCCTCAGTTTTCTTTATTAATTTTTCAGTATTATTTTGCACATTGTTAATTGAAACCCTCTAAAGCGCTTGTTTGTCAAGCCTCTTCCTCTTATATATACAAAGATAGGTGTGCTTTTATACCAGTGCTATCCTGTGTAAATGCTTGCAGCTGACCACTGAGGGCTTCTGTCTATTCCCTCAACTGAAACAAATAGAAAAAGAAACAATGGCCCTGATTCAGACCCACTCGCAAGCGGCTGTCCGCTCGCAAGTGGGTCGATGGTCTGCACTGAGCATGCGCACGACGACGGAGGGAGCTCCGTCGTGCGCATGCGCCAGACGCGACGAGCGAAGGAAAGTCCTTTGCTCGTTGTGTCTGATCAAAGGGGGCGTGCTGTCGATGTTGATTGACAGCACGCCCCCTTTGGTGGGCGTGCCGGGGGCGTGCCTCCCTGCCGGGGGCGTTCCCAAGGGAACGCCTACCGTCAGAAGCCGGCCCACTGACATCACTAGTGATGTCAGTGGGAGTGATTTTGGCTCTGATAGAGCCAAAATCACTCCGGGCCTTGCGGTTGAAAACCTCAACCGCAGGCTCCGGCTTGCAGTTTCGATGGTCGCGATGGTCACGACCATCGCGGCCATCAAACTGCACGCTCGTATGGGCTGTGGGTGGTGACCCACAGCTATACGAGCGTCCAGGAGGACGCTCCATAATTATGGAGGGCGGCCCTCATTCAGAGCGTGCGCTCTGCTCAGAGCGTACGGCTCTGAATGAGGGCCAATGTGTCTGCACCAGTATAAACACTCAGGGGCATATTCAATCAGCCGCGAAAAGTTTTGCCTCCCAGACTCTCCGCCTACATCGCATGTTTTTGGAGAAAAGCCTTTTCGAACGTGCGACCGCTTTTCGCTCAATTCCAAAGGAAGCGAAAATGGGAGCCGGCAAAACTCAAACAGGCGAAAAGTGCTGTCCATTATGGGGAAATCAGCCTGACACCCCCAAAAAGATGCACTTACATTGGGGATCACTATAGATACCCCCCCGAATAGCCCCTGCTTGAAGGTATTTGGGGTACTTAAACGATCTCCAATAGCTAATATTTAGTGTCTTTGCATAAGTGGGGAAGAATAGCATTTAGCATTATTTTGGGGTGAAAATAAATAGTCCCTGCAAAATTGGGGTACATGAAAATGGGTGCTAGCATATTTTAAAGTTGTTAAAGTGAAGTTTTATAAAACGTAAAAAATCCTCTTGTAGCAAGCACCTGCAATACAAAAAAACACCTGGGCCATACTTGGGGTCCCCCCTATTTCGCTAGTTTTTAACTTTGTCCCCCAACTTTGTTTTTTTGTTTTTTTGGCCCTCAAAACGAAAGTACTTTTTTGGGGTGTCCTAAAGTATTTTTTTTACGCAGTTTACCTTTGGGGGACTGTCCCAAAGGTGCTGGGGAGTTTTCAGAAGTGTGCACCCCAAAACCGCAATTCTATACTTTTTTTTTTTTGGACCCCCTATTCATAGGCGACTCTTTTTCGCCAGGTTCATACCAATGACTTTCCGCGTAGGCGAACAGTCTTTGGAATTGAATACCGGTGATAAGTTTTCGCCTGGCGAAATGACGTCAACGGGGAGAACTTTTCGCCGAAAATGGCTTATCGCGGCTAATTGAATAGGGCCCTCAGGATTAGTACCGTATATACTCGAGTATAAGCCGAGTTTTTCAGCACAAAAAATTTGCTGAAAAAGTACCCCCTCGGCTTATACTCGAGTCAAGTGTAGCGCTGACCGGACGGAGTTCGGTCAGCGCTACACACTGCCAAACACACAGCCGCCGGAGCCGGCAGCTGCGTGTTTGGTGTAATCAGCAGCCGCTGAGAGTCTGTCAGACTCTCAGCGGCTGCTGCTGCTCCCACTGCGGGAGCCATCTTCCGGCTCCCGCAGAGGGTAATGGGAGACACGTCGTCATGACGACGTCTCTCCCATGCAAAGCGGCGGGACCAGGAGCGGGAGTTTCAGGTAAGTGATTTTTTTTTTTATTCTTGTCACGCCTCTCTCTACTGCAGGGGGGGGGGGGGGGGGGGACTACAGGGGGTGATTACTACAGGGGGCATTATCAGGGGGCGATTACTACAGGGAGCACTAGAAAGGGGGGATTACCACTGGGGGAACTACCAGGGGGGGATTACTACAGGGGGGGATTACTACAGGGAGCACTAAAAGGGGGGATTACCACTGGGGGAACTACCAGGGGGGGATTACTACAGGGGGGGATTACCACTGGGGGAACTACCAGGGGAGGATTACTACAGGGGGCTCTACCAGTGGGGGATTACTGCAGGGGGCACTAAAAGGGGGGATTACCACTGGGGGCACTACCAGGAGGGATTACTACTGGGGGCACAACCAGGGGGAATTACTACTGGGGGCACTACCAGCTGCTGCCATTTCCCACACTAGGCTTATACTCGAGTCAATAAGTTTTCCCAGTTTTTTGTGGTAAAAGTAGGTACCTCGGCTTATATTCGGGTCGGCTTATACTCGAGTATATACGGTATATATGCATACATGTGTGTTTTATATATGATATTGAATTTATTTTTGAACTTCATTTCAGTTATATATGTACTAAATTGACAATTAATATCGGCTTCTGGGAATCCCGAGTGTTTATACTGGCGTAGTCACATTGTTCCTTTCTCTCTGCCGCCTATACCCATATTTTGCCCCGGTGCCTTTCTGAAGCCGGCCTAACTTCAGACGCCTTTAATGTACGGGCAAATTGACTGTGGTGATTAATTATCACTTATTTTACAGCCATCCATTATGCGGTCATATGAGGTGGAATATATGTCTATGCTTTAGCTGGGTAGGGGGTGCCTTGCACCGCAAAGTTCTGCAGTCGTCTTATCTGGGCCAGAATTGACCTTTGCTGTGTACATACCTGTAACGTGTAACTGTTTGTACCCGTGTTATCTCCTGCGCTTGGCAAAGTTGAAGTCTCCATTTCCTCAATAACATCCGTGAAAACCAAACTGCAAACCATGCATTCTATAAGACTAAAATAAAATCTCATATCTGAATTAGAGGGAGGGGGGGTCTTAAAGATGCAGTCCCCTCTTAAAATGAGCAACGTCTCTAAAGGGTACTTATGGTTACGTGTTATTAGACACATGGGGGAATTCAGTTTAAAGTAATGTGCCACCGGGCTTTGCAGCGATACCCGACTGGGCACATCTTGGCCATTTTGGTAGTGCCACCATTGAAAGTTTTCTCCTGCGCCTGTATGGGGTACGAAGGAAAACTTACGTTGCCAGTGGGTGCGTTGTGTGCCGTTCCGATCGCATAGAATTGAATTCCCCTGTCTGTGGTGCCGTTGCAGAATGTTTGGAATTTAATTCACCCTGTGGAGGAGATTACTTTTCTATGTAGAGCTATATCATTTTAATTACCATGGTAACCACAGTCAGAAGACATGAGTAGAAATACTGTAGCTAAAGTCACAGCTGCAGGCTGAAGACCAAATGCTTTTCTACAGGTCATAAAAGTGAGCGCAAACCTCCGAGTGGCCATAATTTGCAGTAGCGGATGCGTTATTCCCTATAATGCACCATTCTGCCTAATCGGCACTGAAATGATGACCTCAGAATTTTATACAGATTAGATTTGCCGTATCCTGTAGGTTATAAGCATATTGGAAGTCACCAAGGTGTTTTGTGTCCTATTGTGTATAAAGAACTATATAAGTTCTTTATATAACTTACATTTATCTCTTTTTGCTTTATATTTGAAGCCTGTCCGTCTTTTCTTCTCCGCTCCTTCTCTAAACTCCAGCTCAGCAAAATATTGAAATTGAGAAAAAAAAAAAAAAGCATGATTTTAATTCTAACATTTTCCATGAGCAACGCTTGCATGACAATAGCGAGGATTTGACAGTGCGTGGAGAAAAGTAAATAGCGCAGTTGAAAGGATATATTTAGTCCTCATGAATATGCATCACACTGCAAAAGTCCTCCTGTTCATCAGGAGCAATTCAACGTTTTCCAGGCCACGAGGAGATTTTTCATTAGGGAAATTCTGAGTCACATAATTAAAGGCAATAAGACGGCTTAGCACGTGGTATTACACAGACGAGGCAGAGGCGCTTACCTCTCCTGTCATCACCACTATCCGTAACCCACACATGGCTGCTGTCTCTCTGCATATTTAACAAGTAGTGATGTAGCCAGACACCAGCGTATATTACAGCGCTGTGGTATGTGCGCTCAGAGACTCATTACAGCCCATGGGCTGGGCCAGCGGGATTCCGTAAACCCAGCACTTGGGTCCATTTTTCACGGCTCTACCTTCAACATTAGAGCGAGTGTGGGGATACGGGGGAGCTCAGCGAGGCATCGAATGACGATTCGCGGCGCATGTGCCGATCCTGGTTCCAATTCTTGACAAATATACGTATTTATATTTTGGAAAGTAATTCTGTCACTGCTGTAAAATATCGCTATTCTATATTTGTCGAATAGCGGTGTCTAATGAGTCATGGTAAAATGCTACAGTATCGAAACGCGTAACTGTCCATGGAGGTGAAACGCATCTGGTAATGTGAGGATCGCTTCGTACAAGTAACACCTTATTTTAAAATGAATAATTGGATAGGATAAGGGCTAATAAAAAAATAAAAATTATATTGGAAACAACTTCTAATATGTAACCAGAAGAGGGTCCTGGAACGTATATATTTCAGTAAGGACTTTACCACAGGTATATAATGAAAATGTAGTTCAGAGTTGTCCTCGTACATCTAGTGCCTGCAGGCCATGACATGCCCCCACCCTCCGTTGCGGTTGAGCCGTTCGGAGAGGCGTAGCGGAAATGTTCTTAAGATTTTGCGTCTTATTTGCATCGCAGACGCAGCGGAATACCACTCATAGGCCCCCATTTATCAACGAAGGCAAATAACAGTATCACTGTGATACAAACTGAAGAATCCACAGTTATTTACCAATACTTACCCCTGCGGCGAGGTCCCGCGAAGTGCTTGTGCTCTGCGAGGTCCTCCACTGGAGGGGGGCTCCAGTGTAATGGGCGACGGCCCATCTGCGCATGTGCATGACACGGGGACCCGGCAGTCCCTGGAAGGGTCCCTATTGCCGTCAATGGGGACCACATTGCTCTCGCCGTCTAAAAGATGGCGAGATCGATGTTGTGACAAACTGCGGTAATCTTCTATTACCGCTGTTTGCTAAATCCAGACAGGTTGGCTTCGTTGACAGATGGGGGCCATAGTACACTAGAGACGCTGGGCTGCGACTTTAACCGCACAGGGATTTGTTTTTTTATACGTACAAATGAAGTAAAATGGCGTCTGGCGTGAGAAAAAGCATTGTAGCTCTTCGTATACATATTTATTTAGTGTTCCCTCTAGCTCCGGCGGCAGGTAGGGCGCCGGAGCTAGAGAGGGCATGCCCGTGCAGACGCGCGCGCACTGCCGAGAAGGGGGCGTGGTCATCGGAAAAGGGGGCGTGTCTATAAGACGCGTCCCCATTTCGTCACTCCTGGGGGCGTGCCCGGCACTCACGGACACGCCGGGCAGCCCCCAAGCCCTGCAGACAGGGAGAATAGATGCCGGGCGCATGCGCCCGGCGTCTATTCTCCGGCGGTGACCGGGTCACCGCATGTTTCTCCACCCGCGGGACACAACGGCTCCCGCAGGCTGTTGGGGCAGGGCGCTTTTTGCCCTCCTCCTGGAGGGCAGGGTGCTTTTTGCCCTCCAGAAGGAGGGCAGGGCGCCGCGCCCCGCTAAAACAGCCTAGCGGGAACGCTATTTATTTATTAACAGTTTCTTATATAGTGCAGCAAATTCCGTCGTGCTTTACAATTTGAATTAACATTATACTGGGTTGTAAAAGACAGACATGACAGACATGAGGGTAGGAGGGCCCTGCTCGCAAGCTTACAATCTATAGGACTATATTCAGACTCAGTCACACATCAGATTGATCAGTGCAAGTCAGCAATGTCATTTTTTAGCCAGTTGTTTTATTTCTGAGAATAAAATGCACATTTTGCGCATGAAAGACGCTGGGGCGCAGGAGAGTACCTGGGGACCTGGAGCGCAGAGAGGGGCTGATTGCCCCATCTAGAGTCAGTGTATAAGGACACATCGTTATAATGCTGCTGCTTATTGACTATTGTGCCTGGTTTCTGGTCTCCTAATTCTGTAATGTATATTCCAGTTTATTCTTGACCTGATCTGTCCGATTATATCCCTGGCTTGAACTCCTGCCTATGCCCATAGATTCCCTGTCTGCCAACCACAGAATAGCCCTGGTTACAGGCCAATGGGCTCACTAATTCTATCGCTGTTGGACGATTTCTAAAAGAAAATGGTGGTGCTGCCCATACTAACCAATCAAATGTCTGCTTTCATTTGCTTTGCATCGTGAAAATGGCTGACTCCTCTGGTTGCTATTGGCAACACAACCCTTATTTCTAAACACTAGTGTAAAAGAAAATCAATCCTTTCACTTTATGGGATGCTAAAGGACCTCGGGATCTTAGTTTTTACACATTTGTTTAAAGATCGACAACTGTGTCTCCAGAATAGTGAAAGTAGACTGGAGGTTGGAAGCAGGCCCGGCGTTTTTAGGGAGGAAATGAGGCACTTGTCAGGGCGCCTCCCAGGGGCCCCCAAACGCCTGTTACTGCACATTGCCAGTGACTTGCATCTATTACAGACTTTCCACCCATGGTCTTGCTTTATAAAGAAGAAAACCGGGCTCCCCCGGGATGGGAGGACACGCTTGTAATGTGCACACGGAATTAATGGCTACATTTTCAGCATTACATCTGTTTGTTCCATTAGGTTTATGCGTTAGGTCATTTAATAAGAGTTGTCATTAAATGTTTCCTGTTAATTAAAAAGAACACTCTGCTCATCCAAATTTAGCTTTTATGTACTTGACCCTTCTGTAACGAAGATATTCTAATGTATAACAGAATTACCATAAAGGTTTTTCCCATGTTCTGTTGTCTAAATCGCTGCGAGATTCGCAATGCAGAAAAACACCTCTACTTCACATGGTGTCTATAGGGGTGTATACATCTCCGTGTGTAGGGCTGTAGCGGCACATGGTGTCTATAGGGGTGTATACATCTCCGTGTGTAGGGCTGTAGCGGCACATGGTAGCTATAGGGGTGTATACATCTCCGTGTGTAGGGCTGTAGCGGCACATGGTGTCTATAGGGGTGTATACATCTCCGTGTGTAGGACTGTAGCGGCACATGGTAGCTATAGGGGTGTATACATCTCCGTGTGTAGGGCTGTAGCGGCACATGGTGTCTATAGGGATGTATACATCTTCGTGTGTAGGGCTGTAGCGGCACATGGTGTCTATAGGGGTGTATACATCTCCGTGTGTAGGGCTGTAGCAGCACATGGTAGCTATAGGGGTGTATACATCTCCGTGTGTAGGGCTGTAGCGGCACATGGTAGCTATATAGGGGTGTATACATCTCCGTGTGTAGGGCTGTAGCGGCACATGGTAGCTATATAGGGGTGTATACATGTCCGTGTGTAGGGCTGTAGCAGCACATTGGAACCTTCTTGTACAGAAGGACTCCAGGCAAATGTTTTGTTCTTTGCATTAAACATCGCAATCCCCAAATCAGCTGATTCCCTTATGTAACCCGAACACAGAATTGGAACATTCCACCCATTCAATCAGCCGGCTCTTACCATAAATAATGGACATTACAGCACAATAGATGTGATCTAGTCCTGTGTATTGACCAAAGTACAAATATTTTATGTAGGGGTATTAAAATATTCTTCTGGGATGAATGTGGTGCATCTGAGTGTCAGCATTGCCAGAATGTAGAACGTTCTCAGGGTATTGGAGCCTAGCACTAACGTGGTCTGTGACAATGATGACAATATCAACCCTTTCGCTAGCAATATTTTAATCATGTCAACATTCAGACCAAGAGCCCGATTCACCACGATCGCTATTGCAACCACGTGCGCAGATCGCTCGATGGTGCGTACTGCGTATGGATCGCAGTGCTAGCATTGCGAATGCACAGCGATCACCCATGCAGAAAGAAGGCCAATGCGGAGTGAGTGATGGGCTGTGAGTGTTTGGGGGGTGGTGACGGGGGAGTGGTCAGAGAAAAGCAGGCGTGTTTGTCCGTTTGAACGCCGTTGCATGGGCGTGCATAAATTAGCCAGTGCGGCGGCATACGGAGCTTTGTGTACAGTACTCTCTGCGTGCGACGAGGTCAGCAATTTCTGAGAGTAAGATCAGAGCTGCTGCTGTTCTGCGTGAGGGGCCGATGTTACTCGATGTTCCCGATGTATACACAGGACTGCAAGGTATTACTGAGATGGCTATCATGGCGGTCTCTAAGCCGGCTTTGAGACTGCGTTGCGATTGCATTCATTAGCATATTTTCGCAGAAAAGCTGCGTGCGTAATCGCAGCTGCCACAGCGATCCGTAGTGAATCAGGCCCCAAGTTCAGTCATAACATGTCGGCATATGGTCGGCATACCCTTTGGAACAACCCTCTTTAAAAACCTATTCTGCTCCCATGTAGAGCAAATGGTGAGATGAGCAGAGAAAGTGGTCCACTGCCCCTCCAACACTTGTAACGCGGAGAACAGTCTGAGTACCTCTTTTATTTGTTATGTGTTGCGTAAAAAGGTTATGGAGGAGTTGTCCAAATTTGGACATTGCCTATAATTGAAAGCCAGAGGATCGTGCCCTTAATTTGGCCAGTAGGAGTGTGCCGGAACCTCTAAGTGCTTCAGGGCTTGTAGTACTCTCTAAAGGAGACGGGTAAAGGTGTTATCCCATTCCTCTGGGGCGTAATGCTGAAACGACCTCGCTAATGCAGTACAGTAGGTAGAAACTGTCGCTGTCAGATCCCAGGATAACTGGGTCATTACTGTTTGTTTCCTAGCGATGGGTACACAAAGTATTCCTGACAGATCCTGCGCGTTTCAAGGTTATCATTGTTTCTTTGCTTACGATCGCCATCCGTAACATCGTCTTGTGAGGGTCCATTGTAAATACTCCTTGCGCTGCCTAGTAATAATTCATTGGTTTTCCATGTACGATTTGTTACTGGATACTGGCACACGGTGGTTTTGTTACAGTGAAAGAGGAAGACGAGAATTCATTAGGACCCCAATAAAGTATCTTATCAGGAAGAAATGTACAAAGTGGCCTCTGTTCTCCTCAGGTATGTCCTGGGTACGTCATATTTGGCTGTGACCTAGTTACTGGTGTTAGGGTTTAGGTTACCAGCATGCTTCTAGACCGTACGACATTCGTTTTGAAGGGACTCAGCCAGGTGGCAGATTTAAGTGACTCCTGTAGTTTGCTCCAGGAATGTGGAACCTAGTAGGAGCCTGCAGTGCATCCAAAGTTCTTGTTTTATTCAGGGACCGTCAGCCAACTTAACATTAGTTGATAACTAACTAGATAACATTAGCGTGTATGTGTGTGTCCATATAATAGGGAATTTAGGGCCTGTTTCTTTACAGATCGCAACTGCGATTATGCCCGCAATCGGCCGATTATTGCGTTCTCTGCATATGCATTGAACGCGCAAACACTCGACTGAGATTGAGTAGTGACTACGCAGACCCATCGCAGAGTGATTGACAGTTTGGGGGTGGGGTTTGGCGAAACGCAGGCTTGCCAGTGTGTTAGAATGCCGTTGCAATGGCGTGCGTATATTAGCCACTGCGTTTCCACTGCGTGCGATGAGGTTAGCAATTCCTGAGTGAGGTCAGAGCTTGTGCAAGTGTTAGCGAGGCTCCGGTTGTACTCCATGTTACCGATGGTTCCGCAGTTTTGCTAAGTATTACTGATGTGTGTAAGGTGAGGTGGGCGTCCTTATGTTAGGCTGCGTATGGCATTGCAATTGCACTCATTACCATATCTTCGCAGATAGACTGCGTGCGTAATCGCTGTTGCGATCGCAGTAGCGATCCTTGCTGAATCAGGCTCATAGATTATAAACTCCTCCGGGGCAAGGACTGATGGGAATGGCTGAAATATTCTCTGTACAGTGCCGCAGAATATGTGTGCATCTAAATAACTATAAATAATGTAAAGAAATGCACAGCCAAAGGTGCAAGCCATCAACTCCTATCTTGCACTGATGAAATCTAATGGCGCACATCCACTAGCAGATGAGGTAACGACAGTACGATTACAACATCGTAATCGTACCGTCGTTCCCCCATCCCCTGCAGTGCCTACACTGAACGATATTTTGTACAGGTCAGGCACGCTCCATCATCCCTGAACACGGGCAATCTGTCGTTATAGGCAGACTGATCGGCATGTTCAGCCGATGATTGATGTCGGAAATGACCAGCGGGAGCGCGCATCGCCGGTCGTTTCCGACATTGTAGTTCACAATTTGTAATCGTGCAATCGCTTATTAATATCTGCTAGTGGATACGCGGCTTAACTGTGTCAAAATATGCAGCCTGTAAGTTGGAATAGTGTCTGTGTCATTTGCATGTTAGAGAGCCAAGTGCTGGTTCCATGTATAGTCAGTCGAGGGCAAGGGATGGGTCATTTCATGCTCTGTTTAGCTTCTTGATGTTATTGTCGCTTATTAAGCTACTGTAACGCATTTAGGGCCTGGTTCAGATCCACACGCAAATGCCATCGCAGCTGTCATCTCTAAAGGTGGCCACACACAGGGCGATCTGCACACGATCAGCCGAGGTGTACGATTTGTGTACAGTTTCCCTTGAAACTCTCCCCGGCAGCTCTGCACACGATCTCCATGCGATCTGCACACGATTTGGTGTCCAATCTTCATACGATCTCTCCTGCATCCCGACTTTCACAGTGAATCGTGTCCTAGATTGTCTCTGCCCTACTGCACGGCAGATCTGACGATGAGATGTGCGACCAGTCGGGGATGTGCATCGTGATCGTGCGCGGGGGACTCACGATTTACTCAGGATTTGGCCATATTTTACACCATCTGTCGTTCCAATGTGTCGGAATCTGCCAGATCGGTTAAAATATCGCTGTGTGGGGCCAGCATAACAGATCGCAATAACGAAATATGCTAATGACTTACTCGCTGCCCAATGCTTAGAGACTCCCACTGACAGCATCTCACATCTGCCGCAGTCGCGCAGTTCCGGCAGCCCTCTGACGAAGTCTAAGCTGCCGCAGGACATTTCTGAGGGGCCTAGAACCAGACTCGTACACAGTGATGACACTCATTTGCTGTAGTTTATAATCGAGTTCACGTACAACATTGTTTGTAATTCTTGTCAGGATGTCACAAGGAGACGGCAATGTAAGTGTTCTCTTAAATGAGATTTCACAGCGATGTAATTTCTCTCACCATGTAATGGACCCTGTGACCTCTGACACCCTCTGCCAGAGTTCAGAGGCTTATAATGGCTTGCTGTATTGCGTAACCGCGTCCTTCCTGCTCATTCTTCTCTCTGCCAACTCTGTCAGGTCATTCATACCAGAATCTGGGAGTATTTGCAATAAATTGGTTTCATATATATATATTAGGGATGTGCAGGCTCGGATAGGTTCGAGTTTGCACGCCGAGTTCAGATTTTTCCCTCCAAAAAAACGGAACTCAGAAAGAGCCTAAACGTCATCTTGCATGGACAAACATCATCATTCCTGGACAAAAGTATGTAATATATGTAAATATATTATGTATTTTTATATGTTGTATTTTATGTATTTTTATGTGGTATGTTTTTTAAATGTCATTAAATATGTGTTTTAAGTCATTGATACCAATGGGTAAGGTATACCATTGAATGTAACCAGTGAAGATATATTACTGGGAAATCATAATTTTATTAATTTAATTGACAGCTTGTCAGAACATAGATATTATACATTTAACTGAATTGATATAAATTAAAATTTGGTAGATTTGTATTGGGATTTTCATCGTAACATAGTTACCTATTAGTGGTATTACCTTCCCATAGCGATATATATGCTTGTAGATTATATGGTGTTGTTTTTAATATTGGTGGTGTTGATGTTGTTTATATTATGGCAATGTGCATAAGATCTATATTTGGTGAATAATGACGGGACTTTTATTGCAATTCCGTTTTTTAAGTACACTCTGTTATTTATATGCAAATTTGCTGGGTTGTGCATATAAACTGAACTGACGGGGGTTTAGCCACACACCCCTTGACGAAGTCCTTGCTGACGGAAATGCGTTGGGTGTGGTTGAGCAGATGCAGTGACGTCGCGAGCAGGGGAATGTGCGCTTGCGGAGAACCGGACGAGAGCCACAACTGTTACAAGCCTGGGGATTACATACCGGGTAGCAACAGGGGATGACCGTGAGGCTGACAGTTTTTAGCTTCTGATGTATGTGAGCATATGATTCAGTAAAATTGCTATTTGCGCTCTACTCATGAGGTGCGACCTTCTTTCTTTTTTACTATATATAATCTCTTTTTGTAGCTTAGAGACAAACTGGCCCTGCCGTGCACATTTACTTATTAATTTATTGTCTGTAGAGCTAGTGACTGAGGTGATTTCGCTAAATGCAAATCTGATCTTGCATTTAAAAAAAAAAGAAAGAACTTAAAAATCTTTTGTCCTGGTTATTTGCTCCAAAAAATGTCTGATGTTCATAGGGCCTGATTCGTTACGGATCGCACCTGCAACAGTGTATGCAGATCGGCCGATGGTGCGTACTACGAATGCATCACAGCGTGCTTGAATTTGGAATGTGATTGCGCATAGATCACGCAGAAAGAAAGTCATTGCAGATAGAGGGTGGGACATTAGCAATTGGGGGTGGTGACAGGGGAGTGGTTTGAGAAATGCAGTAGTGCCTGTTTGAACGCCGTTTCCTGGGCGTGCATAAATTAGCCACTGCAACGGCCCACGCAGCTTGTGTACTAACTGCGTGCGACGAGGTTAGCAATTTCTGAGTAAGGTCAGACCTATTGTAATTGTGCGTGAGGGGCCGATGTTACTCCATGTTCCCGATTTATACGCAGGACTGCAAGGTATTACAGATGTAATACTATGCTGGCTGTGCGACGGCATTGCATTTTTTTTTGCTGCAGAACTGTGTGCGTCATCGCAGCCGCGATCGCAATAGTGAATCCGGCCCATAATTCCTTAATTTATTTTGTAATCTGTCCTTTCCTGATGATGATTTACTTATACCAGCTGAATCCCAAATGCAATACGATTGCACAGACTGAGTTGTTACGTGGTTGGCTGTACAATCTGGTTGTGGGATGATGGTACAATCTGGTTGTGGGATGATTGTGCAGGCTGATTGTGGGATGATTGTGCAGGCTGGTTGTGGGATGATTGTGCAGGCTGGTTGTGGGATGATTGTGCAGGCTGGTTGTGGGATGATTGTGCAGTCTGGTTGTGGGATGATTGTGCAGTTTGGTTGTGGGATGATTGTGTAATCTGGTCGTGGGATGATTGTGCAGTCTGGTCGTGGGATGATTGTGCAGTCTGGTCGTGGGATGATTGTGCAGTCTGGTTGTGGGATGATTGTGCAGTTTGGTTGTGGGATGATTGTGTAATCTGGTCGTGGGATGATTGTGCAGTCTGGTCGTGGGATGATTGTGCAGTCTGGTCGTGGGATGATTGTGCAGTCTGGTTGTGGGATGATTGTGCAGTTTGGTTGTGGGATGATTGTGCAATCTGGTTGATGAGGGCACACATGCTGATGTAGGTATTGAACAACCACATTTTCAGGGCTGTGCTGTAGACGATATATTTTTGTCTATAGATGATGATAATATATCATGGTTTGTATTGGAGTAGCCGTTTGTGGGGTAATCTTCACATGGGACCCCCGCAGTTCTGCTAGTGACGGGGAGCCGGTTATATTACAGAAACTTTAATTTTTTTCATGGAGTTTCCTTCAGGTACACTTGAAGGCAGAGACCCCTTGTGCGTGGTATCAGCACCCCTCCCATCTGCCCTTTTAATCGGCACTGGTTCATGTATTGCTGTCTACATATTAGAACGGCCACTATAATGGGAAGTCCTTGATAAATTGATATAATGTGGTAGTATTAGGGATGTTAGGGACTCATCTGATGAGGTCACCTTGATGTGGTAGGTGGGCATCCATTTTTGGACAAACGTGCTAAGAATCTTATTTATAGTCCATGTTAATTGTAGCATTTATAATAATGAATGTGACTATTAGTATTCTTAGTGCTTACAGTGTGCATCTGCTTTTAGATTTTCCTGCAAGGTGCAGTAGACATTAAACATGGTCCTAGCTAGAAAAGACCTGCGTGTTACATACAGAATTGGAGCATGTAGAATAAAGAAGACATGATCACTGTAGTACTTTATCACTGTGTAACCGTTATTATATGAAATAATGGGGTAGATGTATTATAGCGGCATTTACCGTGCCGCTATAACGCTTCCTGCTTCGCTTCTTTACCGAGGCGAAGCAGGAAGCACTACCTATGAGATGTATAAACATCTCATCGGCTGGAGAGGGGGAGCGCTAACTCCCCCCTCCGGCGCTACCCGCTAGAGACAGCAGCGCATCAGCCTAGTGCTGATGCCCTGTGTCTCTTCCCAGCCGGCTCCACTGAGCATGCGCAGGATCTCGCAAGTATCGCGAGATCCCCGCGTGCAGCCTGGAGCCGACAGCAGGGACAGCGCTGTCCCTGCTGTGGAGATAGGGCAGCGCCAGGTTGTAGCTGTCGATAGCGACAGCTACAGCTGGCCGAGCGGTCATACGTTATGACCGTTCATACATAGCCCTGCCGTCGGCGCTGCTATCTTGTAGATAGCAGCGCCGATAATGACAGGGGCGCATAGCACCCCTGTCATTTACCGCCCAGACCCCCGATCATACATCAGGGAGAAGCGGTATCAGCGCACATAACGTGCGCTGATACCGCTTCTGGGCTTCGTACATCTCCCCCAATGTGACCAATTTGTTTTTTTTTTTTAATTATACCTGTAATGACATTCGGTATTTGCTATTTAATATATGGACGGGAATACATTAGTAAAAATAAAAAATACATTTGTAATGGCAAATTAAGCAGAACATTTATATTGCAATAAATCTGCTTTCCACAGGAAAAGGATCTCTAAGCTAAATATCACAGCAGCCTGTTCTCACGTCTCCATTCAAAGGAAGCAATTTACATTTGCAATTTCCACTATCTGCCGGCTAAATGACTGCGCCCAGCTCCTGGAGATTGTCTCCATGGTCCTCATACGCTCACTTTGTGCTGTTTGTTGGCATTTATGCTCTAAACAAGATGTTTTTATTTACGCACCGCGCTGGCCATTGAGTTTAGGCAGAATGTACCATAGGGATCAGCACTGTCCCTCTCTATCTTTATTAATGACTCTGGTCAGTGGACTGGATTATGGCAAACTGGGCAGATGGCATTGTATGTATATAAATGTGGGGTGGAGGGTCTAGAGCAGCGTTTCCCAAACTCACTCCTCAGGGAGCACTAACTGTGCATGTTTTCCAGATTTCCTAGTTGGTGCACAGGCGGACTCATTACTTGCTGACGCGTTCTAAAATATCCACATGTAGAGCGAATTATTTCACTTGAGATTTTGTGAGGAGACCTGGAAAACATGCACTGTTGCTGAGGAATGAGTTTGAGAAACTGCAGTCTAGACTCTGGGACACTAGTGCACAGAACGTAGAGCAATTGCACTCCGTGCCAGGGTACTGTACTGTATATATCGGATAAATGCAGGTGATGCAAATAAAGCCACACCATTGTACAAGGCACTAGTTAGATGACATTTTGAATTTGCACATGGGAGGGATTGGAATTGTATTGCCGGCGGCTGGCCAAAGGGAGGAAATCCCGAAACCGGAGGTAAGTATAGCTAACCCTCCCCTCTCCCCCCTCCCTAACCCACCTTTTAGGGGTGCCTAACCCTAACCTCCCCCCATTAGTACCTAAACCCCTTCCCCGCACCCTGAACTTAACCCTCCTGGGTGGGTGCCTAACCCTAACCTTCCCCTGGGGGTGCCTAACCCTCTTTCCCCTAGCCTAACCCTTCCTGAGGGGGGTGTCTAACCCCAAATCCCCCTGGGGTGCCCTAAACCTAGCCCCCCCCCCCCCCCCCCCACGGCGAAGAGGACGGGCACCTGTATTTACCTCTTTTGGCCCCGTGCCTTTCTGCATTCCGCCGTCAGCATTATGACAAGGCATAGTTATATTGACGCCTGTCTTAAATCCCTAGCCGGCATTCCGGTCACATAACTACATCCCCATGGGAGAACTCGGGAGGATTAGGAGGCGACCAATCTCATTACTAAAGGGAATGGAATGGTTAAATGTTGAGATAATGTATCAGTTTATCAGATTACCATTTGGGGATGGGAAGGAGTTTTGTTTTTGTCTTTCTCTGGATCAAACACAGTTACCATTTATCAAAAGTTGATCTTGATATCCCAAACTTCTAAATATAACCATTTATTTGCTCCTTCGGCAACATGCTGCTGCTTTAATATATTCAGGAACGTCTCTTTGTAAATTGATTTTAGATGTGAGAAATGTCCCTTTTCCCTCTGGCTGTTCTTCCTGTGACACCTGTAGATGTGTCCTCAGGTTTGCTCTCAGCGTGACACGTATCACGTAAAGTGGCGCAAAATGGTGTGCTGCGTTAATGACACCGACTCGCGCTCTGGTTTTGCGAGTATATTTTCACACTGCTGCTCTATTTTGAACATCGCACCTTCAATTGCGGAAATTCACACACAAATAGCTATAACATAAAACAGATTAGTAAAAGTGTAGCAGAATATTTGTGATAATTTAAGCAGAATATTAGCAAAAAATGCATAAAATGATGTTCTACATTTGGTAATGTAATGTGTATGCCATAGATCACGGCATTATATGTACTGTATGAGTTTTCACGTGTAGCTGTACGGTTAGTATCATTGGTAGACAGCAACGTTTAGTAGTATTGATGCTCTTTGCTACTTTCTGCTAACTTTAGCCATGTTATATAACGTTGTGCAATGTTTGGAGAGTACTAGCACATTATGAACGGCCAATTACGATGGCGCACCCCTGTATCCATCACTGTAGCACGAGATTGAGGGGTCTTTTGAGACCTTGTCCATTGTTGTGTTTTGAAAACTGCTGCCTGGTCACTTTGTATGAAGTTAGTGGTGTCCATCATCACCTCAGATCTGCGGTACTGGACATATTAGCCTGCGTATAGAGGGGGTTGTGCTGGTACTGTCTATACCAGGGGTTCCCAACCACGGTCCTCAAGGCACACTAACAGTCCAGGTTTTAAGGATAGCCATACTTAAGCACAGGCAACTTAATTAGTACCTCAGTTATTTTGATTAAACCATCTGTGCTTTAGCATGGATATCACCAAAACCAGGACTGTTAGTGTGCCTTGAGGACCGAGGTTGGGAATCACTGGTCTATACCATTGCAATGCAGTGAAAGCTCAGTCAGAGACCACAGCAGCGTACCCCGATAAAGGGAGTTTGGCGGATTACATTACAGTATACACTGTGTCTACATCTGGTGTAAAGTGTCCTGCTGTATTTCTATACCTTGCTCTCCTGTCGTGTGTGTATACTGATACGCTGGAACTCTCTCCACAGCATTGTGCTGAGTTTCCGATCACTGCCTATCACTTTCACTGAGTCCTCCATTGTCTCCCTCTTCCCCCATACACAGGCTTTGTTTCCAGTATGGAGCAGAGACGTCAGACCGGACTGAGCTAGACATTGCCCGATACAGCGAGAGCGTTAATGGGCCTCACATACACTCCTGGGGTAGAAGGGCCGCCTGGACGCACAGTAGCTGCTCACTCCATAGATCAGGTTATTTTCAGTCTATCTTTCTGCTAGAGGAGGTATAATTATGGCGACATTCACCGGCTATCTGATTAGCGCAGAGCGTGGCCACCGGCCACACTTATGTGGGATTTGTTCTTTTCAGACATCCGCAGGCTCCGAAAAAAAAATCTGCGATAATTAGCCTGTTTTCAGGTAGCCGCCAGCGAAAAGACTTAGAATCCGTGATAACTTCATGGATCGATGGGTTTTTGCCCCAAAACAGATATTTTTTTGGACGCAATAAAGCGGGCTCTAACTGAATTTCCCGAGTCTTAAAAATGCGAAAGTCCCATTTTCCACCCCCTGAAATATTACTGCTGCTAATTGGATTCTCCCTTTAGCGTACACTGGGCCTGAATCAGACCCGGGCGCAAGCGCTGAGTGCTCGCAACCGGGTCGATGGTGGCCCAGAGCACATGCGCAAGACTAAGCCGGCTCCGTCGTGCGCATGCCCGAGACCCGGATAGCGACTGGCAATCCGTCGCTCCGGGTCTCGTACCAAAGGGGGCGTGCTGTCGATATTGAGTGACAGCACGGCCCCTTTGGTGGGCGGGCCGGGGGAGTGGCTGCCCAAACTGAGACGTTTCCATGTGAACGCCTCCGTTTGGGGGCGGCCCCACTGACTGATGTCAGTGGGAGAGATTTCGGCTCTGTTTGAGCCGAAATCTCTCTGGGGCTTGCGGCAACGAGACCCTACCACAAGGGTCTCGTCGCAAGCCCGATGGTCGAGCGCTCTGTCAGAGCGACCGGCTCTGAATCAGGGCCACTGGTCACCATCATACAGTAGGGCTGGATAGCGTTCATTTTTTTCGTGCCAAATCGCTGGTGGGAAGTCTGATATATCATCAATGATGGTAATATAGTCCCAATGTAGGCATCAACACATTAGACGATATGTCCCACGGATCGGAGCGACATATTGGGTACATAATCTAGTGTGTACCCATGATCTGCACGCTCCCGTGGATAGTTAGTCATGCAGTATGACTCGCCCCCCCTCCTGTCGTCTGACCCGGCATCGGCAAGTGTGTATGCACTTACTGCATGCTTGGTCCTGTCGCCGGCGTTATCTCGCTGGGTACACATCGGGTAATGTGTACCCAACTTCAGCTTGTCCAGTTTGGCGCTGCAAAAGACATTACTGTTCTCATGTGCTCTGGGGTGCTGTATCGCCTGCTCTGTACAGAGAATATCTGCATTTTAAATTGAAAAGTAAATTCTTAGGGGGTACATTTACTAAAGTGCGTGTTTTTCAGAAGTGGAGCTGTTGCCCATAGCAACCAATCAGAATCTACTAAACTTCTATGTAGAACCTTCTAGAAGATAATAGCTAGAATCTGATTGGTTGCTAGGGGCAACATCTCCACTTCTGAAAACCCTCACAGTAGTAAATATACCCCTTAATCTTAATGTGGATTGTGCGTTTTAATAAGCCACAAGGGGAAGAGTGTTAAATATGCACAGAATTTATTTATTCTTGTTCAGCAAGTGCCACTGACATACTGTACTTAAATGAATGAGGTCATTTCCTGGCTTTGTGTTTTTTTTTTTCCCCCTTTAGTGTTAAACCATAGTCTGTCATCAGAATGAGGAACCCTGTCCTTGCTGTCTAATCGCAGGGAGCTGTACAGTCCTGACTCAGCACATCAGACTAATTAGTCCTTGGCGAGAGCTGACGGTCGACTGCGTTTCCTGGGCAGCTCACTGACCCGTCTGGCTAAAGTGCTCACAGTTGGAAATAAAGTGATCTTTTAATGGCTTTTAATTAAAAATAATCTTCCTCTGCAATAATACAAAGTGAATGGTGGCTAAACAGACCATGAGCTGAGCATGTTTGTATTGCAATGGTTAGAACCAAAGCGTGGGGCTTATTGAGAATGTTAAACCTGAAATACAAGATGATTTATTACGCAAAGGCGCGATAAATACATTCTCTTCTCTCGCTCTAAGGGCCCGTATTTAAATTTG